>CM038226.1:16821854-16968770 GCA_021442155.1 Cymbidium sinense
ACACATTAAAGCATCAATATAGAAAGAAACTATAATACGTATGCAACTTCTAGTTCGTAATATAAACAAATCATCAAATAATTTATAAAGCTAGCGCTAAAGGATAAAAGGTCGGTGTAGTCGGGTACTGCCGTACAACTCGAAAAGAAATGCGTAGCCGAGCTCTACCCTTATACAACCTAATATTATAAAAGAATAATTACAATTAAGAATGAATACATGCTATGGGGGTCTTCATATCTTCATATCTCCTCTATTTTTTCATTTGAGCTTGCTTTGAATGTGCTTACTTCAAAAGCATCACATGGCACACAAGACATAATCTTTCTAGCCAATGCTCATCCTAATTCTCTCACATCACTAATCCTAATTCCTAAGTTACAAAATTACATTTAAATAGAAAGATAAATCTAACTACACGCAAAACAAAGGTCAACTAAACATATATTCCACTCGCAATTATATTTATAATTTGGACTTAGCACCTACACATGGGTAACCAAGCCCTATCTAACTTAGATTATACTTAAGGGTTAAACAACCTACAAAAGAGAGCATTTATATTTATTTTAAGCATAATCTCACGTAGAAAATATAATTAGGCTAATCACGACTTAACACATCTACAAAATATATACCCTAACATCCAGTCTAAAATATTACATCACAAAATAAAATATACATCAAATCATACACCGCCCTAACATAAAGCTAGAAGTGGTGACTTAATCCAATGTGTGTGTTAAGGCTTGTGTGGTATGTCCTAGCTAGGCTTTAGAGTTAAGATCTTTTAAGCATGAAGAACATTTAATTATAAAGTGGTTATAGGACATTTAATTATTAATTTAGTAGCTTGATTGTGATGTATTAAATCAATACTTGTGATGTATTAAATCAGTACGACAAGTACTTGAGTAGATGCTTGAGCCTAGCATACCTCCATGAAACGATGAAACGATGGAGGTATGCCAGGGATCAATTTAGTAGCTTGATTATGTTCAATTTAAATCACTTTTAATAAGTTATACTAATTTCAGTGTTTATTGTTTTAGCCCTACTCATGCTTATTCGCTAGCATTGTAATCATCTCCATATTCATATAAGAGTTATTAAACCCAATTTAGATTCTTCCTTAACTCTGTATCAAGCTCCATGTTTATTTGAAAATTAGACTTTAAGTTTATTGTAAATATGTTATGAGTTTAGTATTAGTTTCCCAAATTTCAAATAAAGCTTATTTAATTTTGAAGAATTTCTGAGAATATGAACTGTCTTTATCAAGGAATTTACATTTGTTGTTCCTTGATTTAAGCCATGGAAGTTATACTTGCAGGAAAAGTATTGTCTCAAACAATTTTACTTGTGATAATTACCCATCTAACCCCGCCGTCATATTTAATTTAAACAAAGATGGGTCCAGCATTGCTTCTTTCCATTTCTATAAATAGGGCTAATGGAGGGCCTTCCATTTTATATAGTTTGCTTAGGGTGCTTTGGAGTTTGAAAGGGGAGAAAGATCTGATTACATTCCAAGTAAGTGTTTTATTCTTTCAAAGTTCATTTAAGTTTTTTCTTTGATTTAGTGTTTGTCGTTTTTAATTTGAATTTAGCTTTAGGTTTCCTTGCTTATCATTCTTAAGATGGTTCTTTTTATTTTTCATTTTTTTTCCTAAGTCAAAAGATTTGACGAAATTTTGGCAGCATTCCAGCTAGGGGAGCGACATCAAATAATTTATTTGACTTCTTTCGATGCATTAAAGCGTGTGAGTGGTGTCTTCAATATCCAACGTCTTGCATCACGTATGGGGCATTAGCGGGTTCTTGAAACCTATAAAGAGAGACACAAGCACATATATGTACTTTCACATTCACACGCATTTTATACATTTATATTGGTGCAAGGCAACAGTGCAATCAACACGATAATATGAGACATCTCTCTTTTCTATATTTTTTTGTCTCACATATTTTCCTTTCTGACTTTTTTTTCATAGAGAGAAAGCGAGATAGAGAGAGATAAAGAGATAGAGAGATAGAGAGAGAGAATGGAGAGATCGATTTGCTTCAATAGCTCGGTTCGCTTCAATCCATAGATCGTATGAAGGGAGGAAGATAGAGATATACATAGAGGGGAACGGGTAAAGGAAGGCTCTAGTGGGCTTCACACTTGGGAGAGGCTTTCGGTTGGCTACTCAAAGGACGGACGAAAGGAAACAATCCCGTGGCTAGGTATATCGAGAGAGGGAGCAGAGAAGACGGGAGATGGTGAACAGGAAGAAAGGAATCGGAGGATGGTATGTAAATCAAAATGGAGGAACTTACTATTTGGCTTGCATGCGTTGTGGATGAGAGGAGGAAAATGGGCGAGTCAGTTTCAGCTAGAAGAAGTGGAAGAGGGGTAGGTTTGGAGGAAGAAGTGTTTGAACCATGCAGTTTTGTCGTTAAGAAGAAGAGGAGGGACGGAACGGTTGGAGGAGGGGGAACATTTGTCGTTCGTGGAGCGCGTGTGAAGGGGAGGAGAGACGGCGTCGGATCGCGTGTGAGAGGGAGCTGGGACGTGTGTGGTCGAGCGAAGGAGGGAGGCTCGTGCCTTCGGGTTCTCATGCGCGGACGAACCGAGCGGAATGAGAGATTAGGGCCGGTTGAGTGGGATTTAGGGCTAGGATTAGATTTAGATTTTTTTTAATGACTTTTAAATTAATTAATCAATTTTAATGTGAATTTTATATTTACATGATTAGGTAATATATATATATATTATTAATTCAAGGTTATTTCGATGTTTGAATCTGATGCGCATCAGTTTAGCAATTAAGCCGTTTAGTTAGTGCGTCAAATTGTCAATTCAATTCAAAATATCGACTTCGACCGGTCGATTTTTTGCACTTGTCCAATTGAGTTGAAAGTTTTCTGATGATTCGATGTTGTTAAAAAATGACATTAATTTTGACGGATGTCATTTGACACTTTCGGCGCCTCGACCTCGATATATATCCAAGCGCGTTATACTCGATCGCTCGGTTGATCATCAGTTGTGATATTTATATTCTCGATTCGGCGTTCAGCAATGGAAGTATATTTATCGATCGGAGGTCATTTTGGCTTATTTTGGCGACGTCGAGTGTCTTTCAGCCTCGATTTGTGCGCTGTCCCTTCCGATCATTCGACATTTATGCATCACGCGGCGTGCTGATCTCATTTGATAGTTTTGGCGTTTAAAGTTAACGGCCTTGTCAATTTCATGAGCAGTCGATACGTGCGTCGCGAACACGACTCGATATGTTATTACTGATGGCTCGATTGTTTGATCGGTTGATCGTTAGATTGTGAAATATTTATATTCCGATCAATTTCGATGTTCTGAATGTGACGGCGTAGTCCGTTCATTAATCAGAGGTCGTTTTGACTATTTTTGGTGACATCCAGTACATTTTGAGCCCTGATTTGCGCACTGTCACTGAAGTCTGTCGAATTTGACTTGTAGGCTTGACTCAACTTATGAAACATAAATGAAGGTCAACAAATCCGTTACTAGCTTCAGTTTTACTAATCTATCTTTTTTGAAAAGCTTTATTTTCTGGCCTAGGCTTCTCTCAGTTCCGTGAACTATTGATGTAATTTGTATTTTATGTTATCTCCTCTTGTATTGTAATTAGCTTTTCTGAAATGAAATCTGGGCAAGACTCTCATTTCACCCGAAAAAAAAAAAATTTATAATGAGTATATAAATTTGTTTTATTTTATAAAATCAAATTATAATTTTATGAACTTCATCACAGATACTCACGTCACTTTGGAAATTGTGGATTTTACATTTTAAATTTCTCAAAACAAGCTATGACACAACTAAAACATAATACCTTAAATAGCATTGTGGTACGATAAAGACCGTATTGCATCGTCACTCCCTCCTCAAATGAGGCCTTAATCTCAAAGTATTTGAAATAATTTGTAAAATTTGAATCTTTGTTTTGATGTGTTGTAGATGTTGGTTAAAAAAAATGCATATTTTAAATTTTAAGTAGTTGATTGAGCAAAAATAAATATTAAATAATTTTTTTGGTGGAACATAGAATTTTCCAACAACTCATTTTTTTGTGTTTGAAATAAACTTGACTAAATTTCAAATAAGTTATGATCTTGCTCAGTAAAATATTTGTGAGTTTATTTGACAATAAATCTAAGAAAAAACTCAGTATATTCAATTTATATTGCATTTAAGACCCTAATCATCTTAAAAACTTGCAAATGAATAGCCATGAAGTTATCAAAAACGTGAATATTATACTTGTTTCCTTGATAATTTAAAATAAATATTTTGATTTGTGTTAACTTAGGTTAATGATCAAACCTAAATTAATTTGAATAAAGGAGTATGACTAAATGAACTAAACCTTAAACTCTAAACTAAA
This sequence comes from Cymbidium sinense, assembly GCA_021442155.1. Lineage (NCBI taxonomy): Eukaryota > Viridiplantae > Streptophyta > Magnoliopsida > Asparagales > Orchidaceae > Cymbidium > Cymbidium sinense. The sequence goes on from CM038226.1 coordinate 16,826,267, forward strand.
CTAAAAACAGTTAGTGCTAAAGTGGAATTAGTATGGTGATTACAAGGCAGTAAGTGAGGATACATCACAATAGCCACTTAAAATTGTTTATCACTATTTATAAATCACCATTAAAGGACAATCCAAAATTATCTCAAATTGGTTGGTGTTAACTTAAAATTAGCCTAATAAATCAGGTGATTGTAATTCATAACTAAGCAAGAACTTGTTTAATCAATGGCGACTCAAAACACGATAGATATTTCTGCTCTTATCCCACAGTTGTTGCCCCAATTGCTTAAGTTATAAACACTTAGCTTTCTCTCAGGCTTTAAATGAATGCTGTAACTTTTACTCGTAACATAAACTTGTAAATATGATTAAGAGTCAGAGGATCCATTATTATAGTTCTATTTTGCGCATCCTTATTTCGCTATATTTTTTATACTCTATTAAAAATTTTTATAATTAAAAATAGTTTTAGTTCGAAAATAAAGGTAGTTATCAAAAGATGTTTGATTTTTTATTTTAAAAAAATCTATATGATCACACATTTTAAAATTTTAATTTTTAATATATATATATATATATATATATAATGTTTTACTTTACAATAAATATTATATCAATATATAATAAGAAATAATATTTCATAATTAATATATAATAATTATATATTAACTGAATATTACATAATATTATATTATTAAAATTTAAACATAAAAATTACATTAAAACTCTTCGATGAATAATCTCCTCTAAACCAACCGTCCTGTATCCGGCAAAGGCTTGACAGAGCCTATCAGAATCGCATTAGGGAAATGGCTAGGAATTAACTGAAGACATGCCATCGTAGGAACCGAAGTGGACGGAGACAATAATCTATGGCGAAGAAGTAAGTTTGCCTTCAGAATTGTCCAGTTACCAGCAAGCTATCTAAACATTTCAAGATCAGAAAAGAAAATAAAGATTAAATTTTCTTAATCAATTCTAAAATGAAACAACTAACAGAGGAAGATTGTCATAAAAGGAGAAGCAACTTAGTGCCTTCTGCATGCATTACAAAATCTGAAGTACCGATCACGACAGACAGAACTTGATACAGCTGAAACATATAAGAATGCGACGAAAGAAACATTCCTTTTTCACAGAAACAAAACTGAACAAAGGAAAACAACTGTGTTGCAAAATGACATGCAGAAGAATTGAGGACAGAGAGGTTCCTCTCCCACTAGAATATGTCCGTGCGGGGCCAGAGATCACTCTCTGACCTCCTCGGCATTCTGCTTGCCGCCTCCGACTCCATCCTTTACTTCCTCACCGGAGTTTTCGGCGACCTTGGCCTTGGCCGCTTTGCGGCTGCGCTCCGTCTTTACGGTGGTCATCATATCCTCTAATTTCTGCGTCTTGCTCAGCAAGATCTCAATCTATGGCATAACAGTAGATTTATAGTTTCTGTAATTCTGTCTTTAACTAGAATTAAGCAATTAAAAGATTATGTACAGAGCATACCTTGGTTTTTGAACAAGACGGCCCTTGGCTTCGTCCTTGGTGCCGACGGTAGAGGTCACGATCTCTGTTTCAGAAGAACATGCGAAATTTTATTTGAGATTTTTTTTAAAAGATTTTAAAACGGGAGGGAGTGGTGGATGAGGCCTAATTACTCTTCTGAATAGCCAGGCCGTTGTTCTTGAGAATCTCGGCGACGGTGACGACAGTGCCAATGGCTGAAAATTTTAGGGTAAAAAGAATCTAACACATGTTACGAAGGAGAAATATTGAATGTAAATGTATATGTTTATAAGAAACAACTAGGAAATAGAACAAAAAATCGAGATTGTAATTTGTAAACAGCGTGAAAGGAATCTTGACATTCCGAAACATTGAATAGATAAAGAAAGCGAAATCGAAAAGACAATTCAAGAAAATACAAGAATAGGAACGTAAAGACGGCGAAAGAAAACGACGTAAAAAAAAAATGGAATCGAAACACAATCACATCAATGAATAAACATCGAAATTCAGAAATTCTACTCGAGAAAAATATGATTCACTTGCTGAGGATCGGATCGGGAGAGCATACCCATGCCGAGGGCAGAAAGCTCAATCTCGTTGTAGCGCTGCATAAACCTCTGCACACGAAACAGCAGATCAAACCCGCATTAACAACGCAGAATCATTAGATAATCTAATCAATAATGCAAGAAAAGGCAAAAATGATCGATCCATGTGAGAAGATGAGATCAAGGGAAGACTAATCTAATCAATAATGCAAGAAAAGGCAAAATGATCGATCCATGTGAGAAGATGAGATCAAGACTAAATCTAATCAAACACATTGAAAAAGAGGCTGGAAGATCAAAACGTGATACCTTGGCGACGTAGTAGATAGGCTTTTTTATTGGTGGAGACCTGAATCCGATTCCGCTTTGGCGGTCCGACATCCGCCGCTGGATCTTTGATCGCATCCGCCACAAGCACCGTCTCCATCGCTATGCCCCTTTCTAACTCGATCTCGCTCTCTTGAATTCTCTGTCTTTCTCTCTATCTCGATCCCTCTTGATTTCTCTGGTTCTTTCTCTAGCTCGGAGGAAAATAAAAGCTTCTCCTCAGGAGCGAATAAATAGGCCATGAAGCGGAGCGAACAGTCAAAGTGCCACGCGGGCAGCCGCTAGCGATGCTGTTTCGCTTGGGGATTTGCGGAGACCGCAAGAGGTTATAGACTAATTAAAGTAATTAATAGAATTTGAGCACGTGTTCAAATCTAAGAATTGAGTGAGCTGCGGACAAAATCATTTATCATAAAAAATAATAAAATAATAAAATATTCAGTTTAAAAAGTAATAAAAACAACTTATCCATTCAGGTATAAATTAAAGTATTTTAAAATAAATTTATACAAACAATTTCAATTTTTATATAATTCTATTAATATTTTTAAATGAGTATTATCACAATTTTTTGAGTGAGGGCAATATTACTAATCGATTTATGCCAGTCCTTAATTAAAATTAATGAATTTAGTGAGGGCATTACTTGAAGTTAGAAAAAAAAATATTAAAATGATAATTTATTTAAAAATTCATATAGAATGGAGTTAAAATGTCATATAAATTTTTAAATTTATAAGTACTTCGAAGTAAGTCATCTTAGTTTGAGACTTGAGAGTTTAAGCTTCAATCAAGAGATCATTAATTTAAAGTTTTGCATGTGCCTTGGATATGTGAGTTTGCATTTAAATTCACTCAATTGAATTAAAAATTTTTTATATGCTATTTTGCAAAAATTAAGATTAAAAGTAAAAAAAAAAAATTAGGTTAATGATGAAAAAGGGGAGTCGAACGTGAGATGAAACGACAGAAGGTGGATGTGCATGTGATGTAGTGACATAGATGATTGTGGTGGTAAAATCTTGATCTAGGCAAGCATCACATGAGATAGGCTCGACGTATGGGGCATTTAATATGAGTTTAGAAACAAGTTTTACATAAGGGAGGCAGGTTGATGACAATCTTGTGGTCTTGTATGAACGAGTAAAATGAATAGATGAGTTTGTTCTCGTTAATTAAACGAAATTAACGAAATAACAGAAATTTATAACAAATTCTTTTTTTATAGATGGAGGATTAAGCCATATAACAAAAATTTTAACCACTTACGTCCAGATTTGTAATATGTAATGTGTTCATATATATATAAATAATAATAATAATAATAATAATAATAATAATAGTAATAAAATAATAAATAATAATAATAGTAATAAAATAATAATAATAATAATAGTAAAAAGTAATAGTAATACAATAAATTAATTATTATTATTATTATAATAAATAATAAATAATAAATAATAATAATAATATAATATATAATATAATTTTTTTATTAAGATGAACACGATCGAACAAACGATTGAGTCGTTATATATCGAAATTGACATAATGTTGTGTGTAAGTCAAAATTGATCTGAACAACTTTTTTTCACATAATCAGGGGTTATATGAGATAGATATAAGATCCTAAAATATCCGTGGTCACCACTATCAAGCAATGATGAGTTATGTGAGGAATGAAAGAGGTGACGCATAGAGATAAAAAATAATATAGAAAAAAAGGAAAGAAAATATAAGCTTTTGTATTTAGAACTAGAATCTCAAGAAATCAAGAAAAAAGAGTTTCCATGCCAAAAGTCCTTTAACTTGCAGATATTTTCCATTTATAAATTTAGACTGCCCCATGGATGTTACATAGTAAATTACATTGGATTTTATCCGTAAGAAGAGAATTTGAAAAAATAACTCTTTGAGTTACGCTGTTATCATCTAAAGCGTTCCAAGTAGTTACAACAAATATTGGTGATTACAAGTACAATCTTGAATGAGCTTTAAATCGTTCTTTGAATAAATCGATCTTCATCTCAAACCATATTGAAGGTTGACCTTCATCTCTAAACCCAATCCAAATGTGATAAGATTATATACATGTCATAGCATCATGGGTTGAGTTGTGGGTTGACTTGACAAGTAACTTCACATGCATAAGTTATATGCATGTGGTGTTTATTTTTAGATCGTATATGAGGGACATCACGTGGATCTGAGGAGGTACTTCTTGAAATGATATGGTATGACATTGAGGTATGATGTACTATTTCGAAAGATAGGGACATCACCCTTCAATGGGCTTAATCACTTAATAATGACTCCTAAGGCATGATGGGTCTTCAAATATCCTAGAGATTTTTTCTCTACTTTACATAGATGAATAAAGTAGGATTTATATTAAACTGGGTTCTAAAATTTCCTATGGGAGCAAACCCCCATAGTTAATTACATCCGAGAAAAGTGAATTCTTTAAGAATAATTAAAGTAGACAATTATTTACTCCAAAGATTTCAAGGTTAAGACTATCAATAAATTGGTTATATTTGGAAAATCAATTGGAATATATCAAAAGGAGAGACTTATTATCGAAACCAATGGAAATGAGTAGGGAATGCTCATGATACCAGAAAACCTAAAGAGCATTCCAATCTATCCTATAGTTGAGCTTTATATATTTGAAATTGAGGAGAATTATTTATTAGAGTTGAAATTTTATTAAATTGCTAGGGCTTATAATCCAACAATACAAGATTGTGAAAATTGATAAGATATGTGGATTTATGCATGTAGAAATAATTACCTCGGATCTAGAATAAATCACCCGACTATTGGACTTATAATGATGACAAACTTAACTCCCCAATGCTTTAAAGCCATATGATAAAGTCATATGATTTTGCAAGATAATTGTTATTATTTAGAAAGAAACTAAAATCCTTAAACCCACTCCCCAGAGAGAACATGAGTTGTATGAGCAATGGCTTAGTATAATGTAAATCTTTTCAAATTTTATTTGTATTTGACCCTTCATTTTGATAAAGGCTTTGCCATGTTTGTTGAAATGAGATTATGGGCTAAATTAGAGAGAAAGAGGTATTCTCCACCACATAGGAGACCCTCAAAGGTCAAGTCTTTTTCTATCATGCAAGGATGTAAACTCTCTCTTAGCAAGAGTGAAGCAATATGAATGCATTATGTTTAAACATACAACATTGCCTAAGGGGTTGCTAAATATTTTAATTATCTTGATTTAATGTCTAGCTTTATATAAGGTTATGAATTATTTAAAACTTTAGTTATGAGTTATAGTTAGGGTAGAAAAACTAATTTTTTTCTAAGAGCCTAATCAATCCAGGCCACACATTAAATCATCATTCATAAAAAAAAAAAAAAAAAAAAACTAGAAAAAGGAATGTAGTTTCTATTGTGCAATTTAAACATAACTGTTGACCTCACTTTTGGAGTGAATACTCAACTTCCTTATCATAGATCTAGGATTTTTGTAGACACTAAGGGCTCCTTAGTCTTAAGACACTTCTAGTGATTAGGTGAACACTTAACCTAAGCCTAGAGACTTAGAAGGGTTAGCCATAGGAATAGGTTATGCCTTGAATACTTAGAAAAACTTACCTACCCTATGGACTAAACCAAATCCATGCTTTCTTTCTCAAACCAAATCTCAAATTCAAATTCAAATTTTTAAGTCTAAATTCCATGCCAAATGATTAAAGCCCTTGATCAAACCCCTTTCTAAGCCCTTTGATTTCATCTTATGGACTTAGCCTTAACCAAATCCAAATCAATCCCAATTCATTTGATTTTATCAAATATCAATTCAATCTTTCAATCAAACTATCATATTTTAATTCAAATTTAACTTCAAATGATTCAATCTAAACCAAATCCAAAATCAAACCAAAATCCAATATATACCCTTTGAACCAATTCCTTGAACTTGGTCAAATCCTATCCAAATCAAATTAAAACCTATGGATTTCTTCATGATTCAATCATTCTTTCAATTATTGTTCCAAATATAAATATAAACTATAATTATCAAACCAAAACCAAGCTAACCCAAATCAAACCCAAGTTAGCTCTTTTGACTTGAAATTGTCATATGAACCAAGACCCATATGGATCCAAACCATTTGCAATTGGATTTATATTTCCATCTCAAACCCATTTATTAATATAACTAAACTTGAATCAAGCCATGATCAAGCCAATTAACCCATTTAGGTCCACTTGACTCAAAGTGACCTAAAAGACCTTCTTGAGCAAAGTTCTAATCCATCTAATTTGGATTGAATAGAGCCCATCCAAACCTTATATCATGAACAACAATCATCCTAGGTTAATCAATTATCTTAATTTGGGTCAAACCAAGTCAACCTAGATTGTTGTCAACCCTAACTTGACCAAGTCAACCTTTAGCCCAAATGAAATCTAAACTAGCCAAAACACACCATATGCCAAATTGACTGAAACCTTTGAAACAAATTCTTAATCAATGATTGAACTTGATCAAAACCATAATCAAGCCCAATTTGACCAATTGGTCAACTTGACCTAACTAGCCCAAATTGACCTAAAGGGTCAAATTAGCTAAAATCCAAATTAATTCCAAATTAAATTAAACCAAAGCCTACAATCATTTTCAATTAGGCATTTGAACTTGACTCAACACCTAACCCAACCCAATTTTATTAAATTGGTCAAATTGGTCAACTTGACCCATTTGACCTATATGAACCCAAATGAGCCATAATCAAATCTAATGCAAATTGAATCAAACCAATGACATCAATACACTCCAATTGGTCATGTGAACTTGACCCAACCCTTGGTTTGACCCAATTTGACCAATTGGTCAACTTGACCCAACTTAACCCAATTTGACATAAATAGGTCAAATCAAGCCAAATAAACTCCAAATTACTTAAAATTTGGGCTGACCCACTTTTGACCCATCCCAAATCTGCAAATCAAACTATAGCCAAATGGCCACTTTGCCTTTAGGTCTAGGGCATCCCATGAGATAAGACACATGCATATTTGGTCATTTCTTCCCCTTGGCCACTTGACACCCATTCATAGGTCCACTTAGGCACTAAGGATCATGGCTAACCTGACCCAAAGGTGGTTGGGGTCAGCCATGACTTATTAGGAGGTGAAATTACCTCCCTATTCCCATTATAGCATTTCAAACCACCAATGATACCCACTACTCCCATGGCAGCCACCTCCTACCCTTCCTCCACTCATGTGAGACCAAATGGAGTGATTCCCTGCCCAAATTGAGCTCCCCATCTTAGCCATTGATACATCAAGTTGAAACCATCACCACTGTCCAAGCCAAGGAAGGAGGGGGTATACCCCCCTCATTCTCACTCAAACTTACACACTCACACTCGATTTAACCCTAGCAGCCAAGGAACGAGATCCTAGAGCCTCCCCTTGCATTTTCGGAGCTCCCCAAAATCCCCACTCTCAGTTTTATGTGAAACCAAAATAAGGGAGCAAACCAGTGATTCTCATTTCCTCATTTCGCAACCAAAGTGCAATTAATTTTGCACACACCATCCTTGGACCTAGACGAGCCGAAATGAATCATTTCCCAAGCTTTCGATGGCCAGAGGGTGGAGTTCGATCAAGACCGATTGCTTACGTGCCATGGGTTTGTCTTCGAAACTACCAAATCAAATCTCATGGGGCTCAACAGAGCTACATTTTACCAAATGAAGCTTCCTCAATCGTTGGAATCGCCTGTCACAAGCTTCAGTGAGGTATGCCATTAAAATCGATCATTAGCTCAAAATAGGTTGGTCCTTTGTGAAGGAAACTTGCGTCTCGTGTAATTTTTGTCATTAGATGTGCTTATTGTTCCCAAGGTGTGGGATAAATTTTATCTCCATCGATTTGAGCTCATTGAGCACAATCAATGAATAGATCCGCATTCGGTGAGCTCGATCGGCACAATCGATGTATCCTCATTCACATGGAGGAGATAGATTATAGACCATCCATTCCACATGATCGAATATACGGTCACCGATCAAGCAGAACCTCTTTTTCCCTTCAAATTATGTGTTTATCCGATTTAGATGGCTGTAGAAAGTGTTACGCCACCGTCCGTGTCAACCTTTGATGTGACAACTTAAATAAATAATCCCATCGCGCCACGTGGAAAGTACACCGCATCAGCCGCCACATGGCGATTAGGAGGTTTAATTAGGTAAATTGATCTATTTTTAATGCTGAAACTTTTAAAATTCATAACTAATTATAAAAAAATCCAAAAAAGTATAAATGAGGGCTTATTTTAAAGATATTTTAGAGGGGAATTCATTAAAATTATTATTAATTAATTTTGAACAATAATTTTACTTAATTAAGGTTTAATTAAAATTTAATTAGCTTAATTACTCACTGATTAATTATCCAATGAATTTTAAAATTTTTAGGGATGTTTAAGGAGACTCACCACCCCATTTTTCTTGGGATTTATTGGATAATTAATTAGGGAAACCAATAGATTAAGCCTTAATTACTCTTTTCTCTTAATTAATAATAATTAAGCAAATGAACAGTAAATTAATCAATCAATTAAGCTTATTAACCTCATTAATGGTGATAAGTGGGAAATGGATTAGACTCTCTTCCAGTTTTCTTTAAGTCTTCTCCATTCCCTCTTAAATAAATATAATTAAAACCCTTAATTAATTAATTAACAAGATTAATAAAAATTCAAATCATACCTAAACTTTAATTAACTAATTGAAAGGATGGATTGAGACTTAGGCTCCCTTCTTTGTCTCTTTCTAAGTCCATCTCATTTTGATTAGTTAATTAAGATTTATTAGTTAATTAATGAACTTAATTAATTTGATTGAATCTACTTCTAATTAACTCTTGGGTAGCTATTTGGGTGTTCAATAACCTAAAAGAGAGAGCTAATAAAATTATGGTTAGCTCACTTATGTGAGAAAACTATAAGAGTAATTAAGTGAGCTCCTTAAGCTTAATTAATTAATAACTGTGAGCTAATTGCATTAGGCCCCTTTCATTTTGTAAGAGCATTGCTATTTATTTTTCTATGTGGTTGCATATTATATTAGCTTATAATTATTTAATTAACTAACTTAAGGTGACATAAGTAAGGGTTAATTAATTGACTTAATTCATACACTAACCTAATTAAGTCATAAAATTAACCTAATTGCTCTTCATTAAACCAAATTAACTCACACATGGGAGATGGAATTAGGATTAGCAAACCTCTTTCATATTTCTTAAATCAAATCAAACATGAAAATGAAATGACATTAAAGAACTTTGATTTGTTTTAAATAATCTTATTTAGTTTTATTGTCCTGACTTGGGCTTGGAATGAATGAAATTACATGATTGTGTTTCTTTATGTCCTTCCATTCATGCTAAATGTTGTATGTTATATGTACTCATGCATTCATGTCTTTAAAATTAATCAAAAAAAATGATTTCCTTCATGTCAATTTGCATGTGTTTTTAATTAAAAATATGTGTGCTAGTATCACTATTAAATCTCAAATATATTTTCAAAAGTCTATTAATTAATGAATATACATATATATATATATTGTAACTTTAGTTATATATACATAGGAAATGCAAGTGCATATAAGTTTAGTGTATGAAGTAAAGTTTCTTTCTTGTATTCATGTGTTGATTTATAAGCAAGAATGTTAACTTATATATTAGTATCCCAGGATGCACTTTTCTCCCTAATGAGGTTCCTACCTCATTTATGTAGAACAATGATGTACTGCTTGATTTCATTCTTATGCATTTGAACATCAAAATTTAGAAATAACTTTAATTCATTTACATAATTAAATCAAACAAATCAAAAATATAATTTTTTTTGCATGGCTTTCTATTCTTGTAGTTGTTTAAACATCCATATATATATATATACTAAATATAGTTGGTATATTAGTCCACATTCCAAGGATGCATGTTTAAGTAGCCCCAAGGAGGTTCCTACCTCGTTTCTATAGAATAATGCAACGTACTTGCTTAAAATTTTATACATGTGGATGTGTACTTAGCTAATGAATAAAAATCATAATTTTCTATTAAAAGGACATGCATTCATACTTTGTTTAATTGAGTTGATTAGTCATGTGATATGGTTCTCTCCTTATGCTTTTGCATAAGAATTTAGATAGAACTTTAAATTAATAAAATAAAAATCATTCAACCAAATGAAATATTAATTCCAAATACATTTACTCACATTTATCATTTAAACATGCTAAGATATAAATTACATATATAGTTATGCTTAAGATTTAAATCATATGCATGATATACATGATGGAAAGAAATGAACATACATGTGTGGTGTGATTGTAATTCATTCCAACTAACCTTAAGATGTCTTTCTTATTGAATGAGTTTATTTAAAGTGAACCTAAACATTGGACCAATTAAAATATATAATAAGCTATTCACTAAAGGTAATTGATTAATTAATTTACTTTAGATGTGATTTAAGGTAGGGATAAAAGAGTAATCTCTTTCTTTCTCTTCATAATACTTAGTTGATAAGTCAAATGAAATAAAATAAAATATTAAGTAAAATTTGTAAATCAATTAAATCATTTAAGTGAAACCACCTTTTATAATTAAATGTTCTTCATGCTTAAAAGATCTTAACTTTAAATCCTAGCTAGGACATACTACACAAGCCTTAACACACACATTAGATTAAGTCACAACTTTTAGCTTTATGTTAGCTTGGTGTATGGTTTGATGTATATTTTATTTTATGATGTAATATTTTAGACGGATGTTGATTAGCCTAATTATATTTTATGCAGAGATTATGCTTAAGGGTGCTTAAAATAAATATAAATGCTCTTATTAGAGGTTGCTTAACCCCATAATTTAAGTTAGGACAGATGAGCTTGGTTACCCATATGCAGGGTGGTAAGTCAAAATTATAAATATAATTACTTGGGTGGAATGTATGTTTAGCAAACCTTTATTTTGCGGTATAATTAGATTTATCTTTCCATTTAAATGTAATTTTGCAATTAGAATTGGGATTAGTGCTATAGGAATTATGATGAGATTGGCTAGAAAGACTATGTCAGGTGCCATGTGATGCTTTGAACCAAGCACATTCAAAGCAACCTCAAATGAAGAAATAGAAGAGATATGAAGATATGAAGCCCCATAGCATGCATTCATTCTTAATTGTAATTATTCTTTTGTAATACTGGATTGTATAATGGTAGAGCTCGGCTACCCATTTCTTTTTTAATTTGCATACCCAGGCCTTTTTATTATTTTGCATTGGATTTATAAATTATTTGATGATTTTTTTATACTGCATACTAGAAGTTGCATGCCTCTTATAGTTTCTTTCTATATTGATGCTTTAATGTGTGGCCTGGATCCATTTAGACTCTTAACAAAAAATTAAATTTTCTACCGAACTACAACTCATAACTAAATTTTCTAAAATAACTCATAACCTCACATAAAGCCTAGGCATTAAATCAAGATAATAAAATATTTAGTAATCCCTTAGCTGGATGTTGAATGCTTAATATTAGGCATTCCATTTTGTTTCATTTTTTCTAAGAGAGGGTTTCTATCTTTTTCAGATAGAAATAAGGCTTGACCTTTGAGAGCCTATGATGGAAAACACCTCTTTCTTTTTTGATTTGGCCCATAATCAACTTCACCATGCATTTAGGCATATAAAATCCTATGGCTTGTGTCAAAATAAATTGTCCAAAATCAAATAAAATTTGATAAGATTTGCATTAGACTAATTCATTATTCATACCACTCATGCTTTAGTCTCTTAGGGAGTGGGTTTAAGGACTTTAATTTCTTTCTAAATAATAAGAATCTAGCCATATGATTTTAAAATGTAGGAGGAGTTAGCTAGTTGCAACTCAGCCAGTTATAAGTCTATCAATCTGGTGGTTTGCTCTTTCTTGTGGAGGTGAATAATATAGCCACTTTTGCCTTAGATTTAGGTTGTCCTTTGGCCCTTGTCAAAGCTTCCTAGATTTAGGATCTGAGTTTGTTGTATCCCTTTTGGGTTACATGCATAAACTCTCACCTCTTAGGTATTTCAAGAATCTTGTATTGGAATTATAAGTCCTAGATTTCTAATAAAATTTTAACTCAAATATATATAATTCTTCTCAATTTCAAACATATAAAGCCCAACCATAGAATAGTTTGGAATGCTCACTAGGTTTCCTAGTATCATGAGCATCCCCTAATCATCTCCTTTTGGATATGTTAATAAGTCTTTCCTTTCGATCTATCCCATTTGATCTTCCAAACATAACCAATTTATTAATACCCCTATCTTTGAAGTCTTTGGAATAATTGTTACTTTAATGAGAATTCTAAGAACTCACCGCCCCAGGATATAATTAACTATGGGGCTTGCCATAGAAAACTTTAGAACTGTTTAAATAAACCCTACTTTATTCATCCATGTAAAGTGGGGAAAAATGTACATTCAAAGACCCATCATGCCTTGAGTTTTTATTAGGTGATTAGTCCATTGTAAGATAGTGATTTCTATCTTTCAAGATAGTGCACTATTCCTTTGTCATACCCGACCTCAATAAGTACCCACTCAATTTGCATGGTGCCCCCATATATACACACACATACACATAGACTCCAAAAATAAACACCATAGATTTTTCTAGCGACTCCACTGGGGATGGTTCCTCTCTCCATCTCTAGTAGACAATTGTTGTCCTCGAGCATCGATAGTGGACTTGTATTTCATATGAGTTCAAGAATATCTTTCCTTCCATTGCTACTTAGCTTATTTCATTCTTAAGTGAAGCTAGCCAACATCCTTTAGGTTTAGGAACTCACTCCTTGTAGGTCTTGAAACCCCATAGGTTTCCAAATAGGTGAAAAATAAAATTAACTCATGAAAGGAAATGACAAAATCTGAAACCTTACCACTAGCATTGAGGTAAGGTTCATCTTAATAATTAAGAAAATAAACTATTTTGCAAAGCCACTTTCCAAAAGCACCTTTCACAAAACTCATATAACCAAACCTCATCTAACAATACCCATGATTGTTACATGGATGTTCTTTTCAAAATCAAAGTCAATCATCTTTTAAAAGCATATTTTTGAAAATGAACATATTCATTCAACATATTCAAAATTATTGAATGATGAGTCTTTCATCAAATAAAATCATAGCATAAAATTGAAACTTCACTTAACATATTTCACATATGTTAGAGTTAGGGTTTCCATCTTTTCAATAGCACATTCTTGAAAATGATCATATTCATTCAACATATTTAAAATTTTTGAATGATGAGTCTATCTTCAAATAAAATCATAGCATAAAATTGAAACTTCACTTAACATATTTCACATATGTTAGAATTGAAGTTTATCCCTTTTCAAAAGGAAAGAATCACACATGAAAGCAAGACATATCATTGAACTCTATCTAACATACCTAAAATTGTTAAATAGATTTCCTTTAAAAAAATAATATACATTTGGCTTTCACTTAATATACCCAATTTGTTAAGTGAGAGTCTTATTTTCAAAAATATGAATTTGACCTCCACTTGTCATACCAAATTTGTTAAGTGATGGTCTGTTGACCTTATTTTTAGAGTGAGCTCTCAACCCTTCCATCTTACTCTTAGACTTTAAGAGTGTCTTAGTCTTAAGACACATCTAGTGATTAGGTGGACACTCAACCTAGCCCTAGAGACTTAGAAGAGTTAGCCATAGGAATATCCTTGGGGTGTGGTGTAGGAAATTTTGCTACCCTTAGCTTAAACCATTCCTCACTTTCTTTCCTTCAAGTCAAACTCTAAATCAATCTTAATTGATTTTCTCCAACTCAAATCAACTCCATATGATCAAAATCCATGATTGAAATCCATGATTGAAATCTATGATTGAAACCCATGATCAAAATCCATCAAAATTTTAAGTCCAAATCTTTCTAAGTCCTTAATCTTAATGGACTTAGCCAAAATCTTAATCAAAACCAAACTCATGAGATCCTCTCATAATTCATTTATATTGCCATTTATATTCACATATATAAATGAAATATACATTCAAACTAATCAAACTAAACTCAAAATCCAAAATCAATTCATGAAACTTTCCTAAGTCCTTTAGATTTTCCATTAATGGTCTTAGCTTAATTCATCATCAAATCAATTCAAACTCATAGGATTTTCTCAAAACTCATTTATATTCACATATACAAATGAAATATAATTATAAATCAATCAAATAAAATCTCAAATTAAATTTCAAATCTAAAATCTTTCTTAGGTCCTTAATTTTCCAATGGACTTAGCCCAAATCATCATCAAATCAACCCAAAGTCATGGAATTTTCTCATAGTTCATTTATATTATCATTTATATTCACATATATAAATGAAATATAAATATATCAAGCCAAATTCAAAAATTTAATCTTCGAACTCCAAAATATTTCCTAAGTCCTTTAAATCATTCTTAATCGACTTAGCCTAAATCATGATCAAATCACTTCAAATCCTCAAAATTTTCTCATGATCCATTTATATTCTCATTTATATTCACATATATAAATGAAATATAAATTAATCAAACCAATTCCAAAATCAAACTCAAACCCACTCAAAATTCAATCTAAGCCTTTCAAGTCAAAATCTTGAACTTAGCCAAACCAACTTCAAATCAAGCCAACCTCTTGATTTCTCTTCTTGATTCAATCAACCCTACAATCATGAATCCAATATAAATACAAACTTCAACCACTCAATCAAAACCCAAGTAAAAAATCAAGCCCTAAAGCCTTTCATGTTCACCCTTTGAATATGAAATTGTCAAATGAATCAAAATCCATTTGACTTCAAACCACTTGAAAATAGATTAATATTTCAATCATAAGTCCATATACAAGTTCAATCAAACTCAAATCAAGCTTTGACCCAGCCATTTGACCCACTTAGGCTCACTTGACCCAAAATGACCCAATGTACCCTTATGAGCCAAATTCTAATCCTAACCAAATTGGATTGAACCAAACTCACATATGCCTCTCATCATGATCAATAATCATCATGGGATGATCAATCAATCAAATTGGGTCAAGTCAAACCTAAGGGTTGACCAAGTCAACACTTAGCCCAAAATGAAACCTAACATAGCCAAATTCCACCATAGGCCAAATTGATTGAAACCATTGATCTAAGTTCACTCATGACCTATGTTTGAACTTGACCAAGCCAACATTTTAGCCTAACCTAGCCCAATTGGCCACTTGACCCAAGTTGACCCAACTTGACCTAAAAAGTCAAAATATGTCAAAACTTGATCTAAGCCAAATTGATTCAAACCAATGGGTCAAGTCCATTCCAAATCACTTGTGGAACTTGACCAAAGCCTCAATTGGCCAACTAGACCTAACCTATCCCAATTGACCTTAGACCCAATTTGACCTAAAAGGGGTCATGTTGAGCCAAATTTAAACATAATCAAAATTGATTAGAAACAAAGATACCAATCCACTCCATATGAATAACCTAACCTAAACCTACCCATGACCTAGCCCAAATAGGTCAAATGGGTCAAATAGGTCAACTTGACCCATTTGACCTAAGTGAAGTCATATGAGCCAAATTCAAAACTAATCCAAATTGAACCAAACCAAAGCCACCAAAACATTTCAAATGGTCATATGAACATGACCCAACCCTTGGTTTGACCCAATTTGACCAATTGGTCAACTTGACCAAAGTTGACCCATTTTGACCTAAATGGGTCAACATGAGCCAAACCTTATCAAATGAACTCCAAATCTCATGAAACTTGGCCAAACCTAGTTTCTCCACATACCCAACATATCCAAATTGAAAAATTCACAAAATGACCATTCTACCCTTAGGCCATAGAACAAATTTTGGCTTAATCCATGGGTAATTTGGTCATACCCTCTTCATATCCACTTGATGCTTTCCTAATAGCTCAAGGGGACCTAATGAAGAGTGGTGCACCCAACCCAATGGGTTTGGGTCAGCCTAATTGGCCCCAAGGGCAAATCCATCCCCATAAGTCAAATTAGCTCATTTCAAATCCCTCTTCCACTCAATTTCAAACACATGGGAGGTTGACAATCCACTCAAGGCCTCAAACCGACCATGTGCAAACATATAACTAATCAAACAACCTTCCCATTATGAGCAATTGGATCAAAATGATAAGATAGCTTGCGACCATCCTGATCCTTCAAGGGGGGAGATATACTCCCTTTAATTGACTTCAAAACTATCATTACTCAATTCAATTAAACCTAGGGAAGTCCGAGAAGAAATTCCTCAGCCTCCCCAAGCTTTCTAGAGTGAAATCAAACTTCATCTTCTCGGGTTTGCTGTGAAAATGGGAGCTCACTTGAACTCCCAACTTTCTCACAAAACCACTCCAATTCCTCTTTGCATACTTCCTCAAGGATCAATCCGGTGCACTCAAGCATCCACTTGAGTTCCCACAGCAAGGAGAGCTTCAATTGATCAAAGCCGCAAGAGACTTGAAGTGGTCCAAGATAATCCACTCAACCCCAAGGCCTAAGAAAATTTCGGCCTCCACTGACTAAGCTACCTCATTGATCTCGAGTGCCTGTGATCACCTCCAACGAGGTATGGAATTTTTCAACCACCTAGCATAGGAGGTGTTGGTCTTTTGTGAAAGGAATTTTCATATCATGCAAATTTCACCATTGGATGTGTTCTGTATTGCCTTTAGATGGTGTGGGTAAAGTTTTATTTTCATCTGAGCTCAATCGAGCTCGAATCTTTCCCTAGATCATGGACAGTCTATATTAATCTAAGTGGAAGACTGGGGAGATCTTGGCCATCCATTCGCATTTTGGATAGATGACCGAGATTATTCTCACCTTTAGAATTTCTTTTAACCCTTTTAAAACCACAGGTAGATCTCTGGTCGTCCGATCTTTGATCAAACTACAAAGATCAAACCGCGTCCTGTCACCACGTCGCCTTTTGGATGTGATGTTTAAGTGGGATACTCACCGCGCGATGTGTATAAAGTGCATTGACCGCCGCCACCACATGTCGCGTTGTGAGCTAAAGGATTAGTTAGGGATCTTTAATTATGCTAATTAATCTATAAATCTTCTAAAATTCATATCTCCTTCAATAAAATTTAAAAAATATGAAATAAAATCATATGGAAAGATAATTCAACTTAAAATATTTTAAAATAATTTTAATGGATTTTGAATTATGCTTTTCTCTAATTTTGGGTTTTATTGGACACTTTATTTTGCTAATTACCATTTAATTAAGCCTTTGATTAATCCCAAACTTCTTGGGTATATTTTAGGGGATGACTTCTACCTCCCCTAATTTTCTTGGGATTTATTGAAGGCTTAATTAGGAGAATTGCAAATGCATTTCTTAATTAAACTCCTTATGTAATTAAGGATAATTAAGATATGATTAGTGGTTTTAATCCATTATGAGGGTTGATTAAGGTTAGATCCAATGGATAGAAGATTTAGGGAATAATTTTGGGGCATTTACCCAAGCTATTTCCTAAACCCCTTTTCTCTCCTTAATCCTCTTTAATTAAGGTTAATTCATTAATTATCCTCTTAATTTCTAAAAATTCTAAAACTTCTAGAACTTAATTAATCTACTTTGGTAGATGCTTAGGTGTTTAAGCCTAAGTTCAAAGGAAATCAAAACCCAATTCACATGTGTGAAGGGGTGTTTTGAAATTACTTAAGCTAAACCCTTAACTTAATTAACCATTAATCATGAGCCAAATTGCATTAAGCCTTTTTCTTCCTAGGTGCATTGCAAATTTAAATTTCTTGTGAGTTTTTATGTCATCTCATTGGCTCATAATTATTTGGTTAACTATGCTAAGGAGGTGTAGGGTTAATTAACTTGCATAATTCATACCTTAACCTAATTAATACATAAAATGAATCTAATCATCTAAAAATTAAACAAAATATCAAACACATGTGAGAATGGGTTAGAACAACAAACTCAACTCACATTCTCAAAATTAAATTAAACTTAAATTAAAAAAAAAATCACATTGAATACACTTTGATTTATTTTAAACTTTCTTATTCCATAAGAATGTCTTTAAGATTTAATTAAAGTGAATTTGTTAACATACTTTCATTACTTTGAGTCTTTCCCCAACATGTTAAATTTGTATGTCATGTGATTTCATGCATTCATATTTTTTAAATTCAAATTTAAAAATGAAATTGTTTACTTTATGTCAAATTTGCATGTGTTTGCTAAAGTAGAAATATGAGTGGCTATTATAACTACTAAATTCAAATTATTTTTAAAACATATAAATCAATTATCAAATATGAAAGTATGCTACTTATATTTTAATTATAAGCTTGCATGTGAAGATAAAGGTGTGCTTAGATAAGTTTCTCTTCTTTTATGTTAGCATAATAGAGTTGGTAAGATGTGGTTCATTTGAAAAGAACCTAACACTTACCTAATTCCATATCCTATTCATCCTTGTGCTATCACCTAAGAAGGGCTATCTATATTTGCATACCTAAATTGCATAAAAAAAATGAATCAATTAAGACACCTTTTGCATTCTTTTTTTCCAATCTATTTCTTTTATACACATATTTATACTTAAGAAAAGTGGTATATTAGTCTGGACAATGCCGAGATTGTGAGGCTTTAAGTAGCCCTAAGTAGGTCTTGTACCTTACACCTCTAGTTAACAATGTCATTGTACTCACTTATGCCTTTCTTACTTTCATGTGTGTATATGAAAAAATTGGATAAAGAAACCCTTTTCTACTTAAAGAAAATCATGCATCTTAAACTTCTAAATTTCCTTAAATGAATTACTTAGCATGCATCATAAAGTGTGTTAAATATTCTCATTTGTGTGTATAGATATGCTTAGGATCCATTCATATGCATGTTATACATGTTGGGAAAAGAAATGAAGTGTGTTATGTGAATTTTGATTCATTTTATTTAATCTTAAATATCTTTCTTTTGAATAGGTTTGTTTAGAGTTCATCTAAACTTAGGATTAATTAAAATATTTAATAAAATATTCACTAAACAAAATAAAATTGTAGGATTCACTTGAATCAAATCAAAACATGAAATAAAATCAACTCAAGATAATTAAATAACTTAAATGAAACCCTCCTCTAAGTTGAACATGTTTCCCACACTTAGAAAATATGAACTTAAAGCCATAGCTAAGCATACCACACAAACCTTAAGAGCACATACATTAGCCTAAGTCACCAGCTTTAGGTTAGGTGCATGATGGTTTGATGTTTATTTTATTTTGTGATATATGTTTTAGATTGATGTTAGGGGTGTATGCTCATAGAATGAATGGTAGGATCTTAGTCTAACTATTCTTTTCTATGGGATTGTGCTTAAGGCTATCATAAATAAAAATATGAATGCTTTTCTTGCAGGTGCTTTATACCCCTAAGCATAATCCAATAGGCAGGTGGACTTAGTCACCCATGTATGGGGTGATAAGTCCAATATACATGCATGGGATTTGTGTGGTTTTGTTTAGCTAACCTTTATTTTGTAGGTGTTAGTTAGATTTCACTTTTCCTTTTCATGTAAATTTGTGCAATTAGGATTTTGGAATGATTGTTATGGGGATTAGGATGAGCATTGGTCATAAGATCTATCTTATGTACCATGTGAAATTGGAATCTACCTTCCAACCATCAAAAGAAGGAACCAAAAGAAGAAAAGAAAGAAGAAAGAAGAAATGAAGCTTGAAGACCCCATAATAATGAATTCCTTGCTTAATTGTAATTTAATTCATTTGTAATCTGGGTTGTATAAGGGTAGAGCTCAACTACCCAATTTGATATTTTCGAGTTTGTGCGGTGGTGCCCGACCACAACAACCTTTTATTCTTTTTTGTGATTAGCTTTATAAATTGATTGATGATTTGTTTAGCTTTTGCATTAAGTGGCATATTTTTCTAGTTTCTTCCTTGCTTTATGTATGGCCTGGATGTGGATTAGGCTCTTTAGGAAAAAATAAATCTTTTACCAAACTTAACAACTCAAATTAAAATAAAGAACTCATAACCTCACCTAAAGCTTAGGTTTAAAATCAAGATAAAAGAATTAGCAACCCTTAGTTGGATGAGTATTTCTTTTAATATCATTATGCATCTTATTTCACTCTTGATTGGAGGGCTTCCACCTTTGCCGGAGAAACTTGGCTTGACCTTTGAGAGCCATGGTGGAAACTCATCTCCCTTCTCTGATTTTGGCCAATAACTTTATTTCTCATGCATTAGTTATGAATCCTATTATAGCGAGTCAAAATAATTGTCCAAAAATAAATAAAATGAAATTTGAATTGCATTAGATTTAGGTCATTTGAAGCATGCCCTTTACATGATCTAGTCTCTTTAGGGAGTGAGTTTAAGGACTTAGTCTCTTTCTAAATAAATAACCTAGCTATCTTGCATAAGCATAAAGACTTGCCTACATGTATTTAAAATCATAGGAGGAGTTAGTTATGACCACCCCAGTGGTTGTAAGTCAAGCTGTGGGTGGTTTGTCTCTCTTGTGAGGCAAACCAATTACCCATTTTTATCTTAGATTTAGGTTGTGCTTTTGGCCCGTGTCAAATCTCCCTAGATTTAGGTTATGAGGGTGCTTCTCACCTTTTATGGGCCATAAGCATAATTCCTCACCTCTTAGGCATTTCCTTAATCTTGTGTTAAGGAATCATAAGTCATAAATTTCTAATGAAAATATAACTCAAACAAACTAAATCAATTTCAAAAATGTAAAGCCCAACTATAGGATAGTTTGAGATGCTCTTGGGTTTCCTAGCATCATGGGCATCTCTTACTTCCATTTTCTTTCTTGATAATAACTCCTCTCTTTAATCAATCCCATTTTGATCTTCAAAATGAACCAATCGATTGATAGTCCTTTCTATTGAAATCTTGAAGATGATCATTTACCTTAATCAGAGTTTTCTAAGGAATCCCCATTCCTTAGGATGTAATTAACTATGGGGGCTTGCCCTATAACTTATGAACCGATTTAAAATAAACTACTTTACTTTTCATGTAAAGTATGGGAAGAATCTCTAGTACATATGCAGACCCATCGTCCTTAGGAGTCCTTATTGAGGTGATTAGGTCCATTAAAGGGTAGTGACTTCTATCTTTCAAGATAGTACACTATTCCTTGATGACGTACTCGATCACCGAATAAATACATCATGATCATGGCATCTAAAAAGGAATTTTATAGTCTCCTCTTTCTTTTCTCATCCGATTTGAAAAGCGATGCCTATAGAGATTTTCTACGCGACTCATGGGATGGTTCCTCTCTCCATCTTTGGTAAATGATTGTTATCTTTGAGTATCGATAGTGGGTTTGTACTTTGGTATGAATCAAGACTATCCTTCTTTCATTGGCACTTAGCTTTTTCATTCTTAAGTTGAGTTAGCCAACATCTTTAGGTTTTAGGACCGCATTCCTTGTTGGTCTTAAAACCCCATTGGGTTCTCAATGGGTAAAATAAAAAGACATTTTAAAGACTTCCTCCTTATCATTTTCATGATAAGGAAAGGTTCATTCTAAAATAATAAAGAAAATAAATCTTCCATAAGAACTTTTCTTTTCAAAAGCACTTTTCAAAAATGCACTTAATAAAATATTTTCCACAAAATTTTATCACCCTCATTTAACAATTCTCATAATTGTTACATGTAGGAATTTTCAAAAATAAAACTAATAAAATTTTCCAAAAAACACAAATGAACATCTTCTTTCAATTCACTTTGATGAAGATTTCATTTTCAAAATAAAATGAACAATCATCTTTTCCAAAAATCAAAATCATAATCATAAAGTTTTCAAAAAGCACACATGAATCTTTCTATTCAATACTCACACTTATTGAATGGAAGTTTCATTTATAAAATTAAACTTTTCAAAAATACATGAACATCTTCATTTAATATACTCAAATTTATTAAATGAAGATTTCATTCCCAACTAAAATAAATATCATTTAGGAAATCCCACTTAAACATATCTCACATATGTTTAAGTTGGAATTCTCTCTTTCAAAAGTAACAATCACACAAAACAAAATTTCACATTTCAAAAATAAGATTGATCATTCTACATACCCAAATTTGTTGAATGGAAGTCCTCTTTCAAAAATTAAAACTTAAACAATCATATTTCAAAATTCAAACACATTTGGAACTTCATTTAACATACCCAAATTTGTTAAGTGAAGTTTCCAAATCAAAAAAAATTTTAAAACACATTTAGAACTTCATTTAACATACCCTAAGTGAAGTCTCCAAATCCAAAATCAAAATTTTCAAACACATTTGGAACTTCATTTAGCATACTCAAATTTTAAGTGAATTTTCAAATCAAAATCAAAATCAACAATCATTTTAAAATTTCAAACACATTTGGAACTTCATTTAACATACCCAAATTTGTTAAGTGAAGTCTCCAAATCAAAATCAAAATTTTCAAACATTTGGAACTTCATTTATACTCAAATTTGCTAAGTGAAGTTTCCAAATCAAAATCAAAATCATTTTAAAACAAACATATTTTGGAACTTCATTTAGCATACTCAAATTTGCTAAGTGAAGTTTCCAAATCAAATCAAATCAAAATCATAAAAATTTTCAAACACATTTGGAACTTCATTTAACATACCCAAATTTGTTAAGTGAAGCCAAATTCAAAATCAAAATTTTAAACATATTTGGAACTCATAACATACCAAATTTGTTAAGTGAAGTCTCAAATCAAAACCAAACAAAACACATTTGGAACTTCATTTAACATACCAAATTTGTTAGTTCCAAATCAAAATCAAAATTTTCAAAACAAATTGGAACTTCATTTAGCATACTCAAATTTTCTAAGTGAAGTCTCCAAATTCAAAAATCAAAATTTTCAAAGCACCTTTGGAACTTCTTTCCTTAGCATACCAAATTTGCTAAGGAGAAGTTTCCATTTTCAAAAACAAAACAAATCACAAAAATTTTGAACACATAATTT
The DNA here is from genome assembly GCA_021442155.1 of Cymbidium sinense. Taxonomy (NCBI): domain Eukaryota; kingdom Viridiplantae; phylum Streptophyta; class Magnoliopsida; order Asparagales; family Orchidaceae; genus Cymbidium; species Cymbidium sinense. Next base: position 16,849,780 of record CM038226.1, read on the forward strand.
GGAATTTCATTTAGCATACTCAAATTTGCTAAGAAATTCCATTTCAAAAAAACTAAAAGGATTCATCTTTTGCATACCAAATTTGCTAAAGTAAAGTCTTCAATCAAATCAAAACAAACACTTAGGATTTTTAGCATTCTAATTAATCTTACCTTTTCAAAATCAAAACATCAAAACAAAATGAAACACTTAGGATTTCTTAGCATACCTAAATTTGCTAAGAATCTATTTTCAAATTAAACAAAACACACTTGGGTCCTTCACTTAGCATACCTAAATTTGTTAAGTGGAATTCCAAATTTTCAAAATCAAAATAAATTCACAAAAAAAACAATCACTTTCACACTTCACTTAGCACTAAATTTGCTAAGTAAGAAATTCAAAATCAATCAACAAAACAAACCAATTGACCCTTACTTTAACATACCCAAATTTGTTAAAGGAAAGGGTCCTCAAAAAAATCAAATTCAAACAAACATGAACCTATGGAAGCATCCTTTTCAAAAAAATTTTGAATCCATATTTCAACAAACCTAAAATTCTCTTTCAAATCAATATTCTCAAATCTATTTGAACCCACTTAACACTTCAAGTTGTTGGATGTGGGTTCAAATTTTCAAATTCAAATTCAAAATCTATAGATAGAAATCTAATACTCATTTCTCATTGTAGATTCTTACTGATCGGTGGTAATTATTTAGTCTCTTATAGTTGTTGAAATGGGTTCTCAATTTCATTTTACCTTCCCCATGGTATGGATTTGGATCAAGCCAACTTTTCTGGACCATACACATCGATTCACTTTGGTAGATTGAGGGAGCAGGATTACTTGTGGCACTCCTCACTACAATTAGTAGGTGGCAGTAAAAGATCGGATTGACTTACCCTTTGACTCGATGTCTCCTCCGAAGAAAAGTATGGTACGGCTTCAATTATAGTGCAGTACAGTCGATTTTATGCCCCAGTTTCTGTACTACCAGTGAGGGCTAATACCATCTCACCCTCTAGGGTAAGGCTCACGGTCTCGAGCTTGCCTCCCACTTTTATGGGTCTAGCTCTCCTCCCATCCTACCCTACACATAGGAATAAGAACCACATGATCAAGCGGTACCAGATGCTAGGAGATAGAGCGGCATTTATGGATGAGTTCCCCATTGTTACTTCACCAGTTGTAGAAAACTAGTTCCATCCTCTCTCAGGAGGAGAGGATGTTAGGAAGGATCACTCATCATCTCCTCCGGTGGTGCATTTCATCGATTTCTAGTAGAGGTCACATCGGCCTTATCTTATTAGGTGCATAGGGCTCCTGAGTCGACAGTTTGATCTTTGATCCATTATCATCCCGTGGAAGCACATCTAGGAGAGGGCAGAGGCCCATACAACACATATTACTAGCGAGAGGAGAGGTTGGCCCGTCAAGCTTTGATTGATTTTCATTTGGCATCGCATATCGATAATATCCTTCTTAGGACTAGTCACCACAGGGAGGCACATTGCATAGAGTCGGTGGTGTCTCCACCACCTCATCCTCCATCACCGGTTCAAGTTACAACATCTCTTATTCCATCCCAAAGGCCATGAAGGCCATATCCGGGAAGTGCACCCGTTGGTGATCGCTATGCCAAGATCCCTTACACCACCCATTGTGGTAGGTGAGCTCTCTTGCTCGACCTCTGTGGTGGTGCGAAGAATGTGACCTCGAAGCATTGTGGTCATCCCTTCACCAACTCTGCCTATACAACAGGATGAGGAGATGGTGACAGTCATTTCAAACATGGCAGATGATAGTCTAGTTACACCAATGGTAGTGGAACATCCTAGGATTGTTACCCCTCTCATAGCTAGTAGCAGTCATGAGTGTCATTCATCCAATGATGCAGTCCATAGGATTGACTCTTGATGTGGCGAATCTAGTGTCTCGGTGCGATAGTGATCACATCGATCAACTAGATTATTTGTACTTCGATGGATCATTCTTTAGATGAGATAGTTGCACATTATTTATGGAGAAGAAGGAAATCTTGGGGCACTGATTGGATGAAGAAAGTCATATTCAATCCCAATGAAGATGACTTGATTGGGAGACTTTGGAGTGCATGGTTGACACTAGAGGATCTCTTCTTAGGAACAACAAGCCATGGAAGGTGATGAGGTTGATCAGAAGACATGCGGCATCACCACCACTCGACATTGTTGAGGTAGAAGGATGAGAAGAAGATTGATGATGGATCGATAATTAGAGGACTTGTTAGTAATAGTTTCTGTGCTTCAGAAATAAGTCCCTTTAGTTCATCCTACTACAATCAACATCGCCTGAGTTAGTGCATGTCTTGGAATCTACCTCATTGAGCAAGGTAGCATTAGCATGTATAGGAAGGTAGTGCAAAGTACCTCCATACAAGAAAAGATATAAAATCTGTGGTTGAGCAACAGGTGAAGGAAGCTTTGGCTCAAGCCCGGTGAGGATCATTGGTTCCAAAGGGTAGACCCTACCCAGAGGAATTGATGATCTATCCCAAGGGTTTCATGCCTCCTTCCTTCAAAAGCTTTGATGATGACCAAACACACATAGCACACTTGGGGTATTGTTGCAATCGTGGCTGCTTTGCTCTTTCACCTTTTCATTAGTAGCCTAGCGGGTACTTTTGATTGGTATGTTGAGCTAGTTGATAAAGATATTCTTGAGTTAAGCAACTCTTCATCAAGAGATTTCTTTGGAGCTCAAAAGTTCTTGTAGTGATCTCATTATAGCACAACAACACCCCAGTGAGTCTTGTTGATTATATTCTTTTTGATGGTATAACAGTATGAAGTGTGAACCTGACTATCGAACATGCCATTGAGATTCTCTTGAAGAATATCCATGGCCGATTTCATGCTTAAGGGCTTCACTATCAAGACATTTGAAGCTAATCAACAAGGTCTGGTCTACAAGGAGAGGCCAAATAGTTGCCTTTTCAAGATCGGTTGCCAAGTAGAAGCACAAATTTATGAAAAGAAGCGAGCGGTAGCGGCGGTTGACAAGCGGGTATAGAACAATCTAGAGACCATGACCTCGTAGCCTCCACCTCCTTTGCCACCACCAGGCACCTCCACGCCTCCACCCTCCATCGAGCCTCCATGGCCGACATAGCCACCCTCGACCATACCACCACCACATGCATGCATACATGTAGGTAGCTATGGTCCACCTACTCTTTTAGATAAGTTAAACAAAAACTATTATTTTAAGAGGAAGGTAATCAAGAAAATCTTTAAGAATCTTAAAGGCCTAATTTTCAACTACTGAGAGGAGAGTAGGCAAAGTCATGATCCAAACTTTTTCCCTTACCACTATATGTTAGACCACATTTTGGAGGATTGCTTCACATTCAAGGACTGGCTTGAACACATTCAAGACCAGTGTTGTAGTTATCCCAAATGAATACCTTGTGGAACAATCCTCTAGTTCCATCAGGGTAATTCTTGGGGATACATGTGATCCTACCAAAATCAAAGAAGGTTGAGATATTTCTCTATCCAAAACCTCTAAGAAAATCTTTCAGAAGCTTTCCTTCCAAGAAATTGAAGAACAAAGCTAGTTTGAATTACATCTATGTCACTTCTGATGGGTTGCTTTCTTCAATTCCTAACGATAACTCTTTAAGTCTAAATAACTATAACAATTCTAATCTTCCTCTTTTTGATTCAAAGTTAGACTTTCCAGCTCTGAATACTATAGGTTCTCCTCTTAAAATGAAACTTGGGTCATCCAATTCTATGGTCCCCATAGGAGAAGCTATAGGTGAGCTTCAGGTAGAACCTTCCTTCCTCAAGAGATCTTCAGTCAACCTCCTAGTGGAGGTTCACCTCAGGCACCTCAAGATAGAGGGAAAGAAGTCATTGGTACAAAGATGAAGCCCTTCTACTGATGATCCACCTTGGATATCTTGGGAAGACCAAAGGTGGACTATCCTTTCTCATCTAAGAAAGTTTCCATCTAAAGCTAAGCATATATGATGCCCTTATCTTATCCAAAGAGATGAGGAGTCACTAATCAAGTCCCTCTTGATCAAATGCTTAGCTCAGTGACCTCTATGGGTGAAGCACATTATGCAAAGAAGCCCAAGATCACCTTCAGATGAAGACCTTCGGGGACTTAGAGCACAACCATCCCCTCTACATCACAGTCGACATGGACAGGTTTAGACTCACCAAGGTTCTCATGGATTAGGTGCATCGGTGAACATTATGAGTCTAAAGACCTTTGCCTATTTGAGGATCGACATCTCACACTCCAGGAGATGATGATGTTGAGAGGATTCAATGATCAAGGTGAGCGGGCTTTTGGTTCTATAGTGTTACCTTTGGAGATAGGTGATTTGGAAGGCTGAAGCCAAGTTCTACATCATTAATTTGAATACTTCATTCACTACTTTTCTTGGTAGGCCTTGGATACACCAGAACAAGATCGTTCCATCCCCCTTCATTTGTGCATCAATTTCAGAAAAGATGGAATTGAATACCATGTTAATGGAGACGAAAAGCAATTTTCAGTTAGAGAGGTTGAGATTTATGAGGATGCAACCTACTATCTTCCTCAAAACACCCTTTCTCATGAACTTGGACAAAAGTCAAATGCAAACAAGAAAGAAAAGGAGAATGAAGAAAAAGAAAAAAGAAAAGAAAATGAAAAGAAAAATAAAGTCAAGTGAAAGAAGATTGAAGAAGAAATAGATCCATATCACATTCCACCCACAATTCATTCCATCATGGACATGTGGGTAGGATGGCTCAACCTCCACAAAGGAGGTAGAAAGAGGTAATTCAGAGGTGGGAGACCCCAGTTGGCCTTGACCAATGAGGTCGTGTTCGGTTCATAGAGTACCCTACTATTCACATAGACTTGGAATCACTGGAGGATAATGTGATTAGTATACCAGCAACCCCTCTCAGGGTTCCATTGGGTGACTTTTGATCGGATAGACAAGAGCCTCAAGCAAAAGCAAAGTATTCAAATATGGTTTATGTGAAACTATTAGGCAGTTGGGAACCTTAGCTCTAACCTCACTTACATCTCAGAAAGTTGAAGGTTTAGTAGTTAAGGAAGTCCTAAGTCTTCCAGTGACATGAAGCAAAAGAAGTTCTTTTTGGGATCATCATCCTCAAGCCCTGAAGTTGATGTAGAGCTTGAGGAGGATACTTTTAAAAAAATAATGGAATTAACTTTTTATTTTTACTCATCTTGTGTTCAAAATCTTATACAGAAAGGTTTAGTTCCTCACACATGGTCCAAGAATAGGTCAAAGTACTTCGAGAAGCTATGGAATAACACAAGCAAGGAAGCACAATTAAGAGTTGGACTAGGATTTGATATAGTGGGTCCAGTCGATGAAGAAGATTATCGCCTAGTTGTTACCAATCATTTAGAGTCTGATAGTTTCTTCTCACACATCCCCAACTCTTATGAGAATGTGTGTTTAGAAACCTCATGATCAGATGATCTCCAAGTCAAAAGGCACCCAGATTTGAAAGAGATTCATTCAATAATAGACAAGCTTAAATAAATCAACCTCGGGATGAAGAAAATCCAACCCACGACATCATTCATTTGTTGAATGAAGAAGAAGAAACCAATGACTTAGTTAGCTATTGAAGTTTAAAGGCTTCATATGGAGTTATGAAGAGATGCCCATTATCTCTCGTAGTCACAAGCTAGCAATAGATCTATTACCCTATTAAGCAAGCTCCTAGATGCATGCGATTAGAAATTGAACAACAGTCATTTTGAAGTCAAGAAATCTAATCGATGTTGGTTTCATGAAGAAAAATATCTACACTAGTTAGCTAGTGTCATCCCGTTAAGAAGAATGGCCAAATTTGCATATGCATGGGACTTAAACAAGGCATGTCTAAGGATGAGTTTCTCTTCCTATACCGAATTAATGGTGGACATCACCTCATCTCATGCAATCTTCTCTTTCATGGATGGGTCATTAGGCTATAACTAAATCAAGATGTCTCCTGAAGATGAAAGAAACACTGCTTTCTAAACACCGATCAAAATCTTCTATTATAGGGTCATGCCTTTCGGCCTTAAAATTCTAGTGCTAGATACCAATGGGCCATGACTCAGATCTTCAATAAACTTATCCATCATCCGTTGAGTGTTATGTTGATGATCTAGTAGTCAAGAGAGAAAAGGAAGACCTCTTTGACTTGAGTAGTTTTGAAGTTAAGATAATATAACAAAATGAATCACAAGTGTGCATTGGGTAGCTTAGAAATTCCTTGGGTTTGTTGATTCAGGAATAGAAATAGATCCTGAAAAGATTAAAGCTATCTTAGAAATGCCACCTCTTAAGAGTTTAATTCAACTCAGATCCTTTCAAGGATGGCTGACATATTTAAGATGCTTTATCTCAAACCTATCGGGGAGATGCAAGCCATTTTCAGCACTTGTCAAAAAGGATGCCAAGTTCAAGTGGGATGATAAGTGCCAACATGCTTTCGAAGACATCAAAGAGTATTTGGTGAAGCTGGCAGTTCTAGTAGCCCCTATCGGCATACTCATCCTTTACATTCGCATTGGATGACTCTCTTGGCTCTGGCCCAAGCCAATGAGGGAAGGGAAAGCACTCTCTACTACCTCATGTCATCGATCTGCAAACTATCCACCTATTGAAACATTTGTTTGATCTTTGCATCTGAAGCTGACTATATGCTTTCTCATAAGGTGAACTTGATCTCAACAAATCCACTCTCATGACACGCCAATGCTTTTCGGATGTTTGGCTCATTGGTCCATGATTCTCTCACAGTTTGATATCACATTTGTACCCTCTGCGGTAAAAGGATATGCACTAGCAGATTTCTTAGCGCACACCACTTCCTACTCACTCTCGCTTGATGATCTCCCGATGAACAAATCATGAACTTAGGGGAGGCCAACCGATGGGAGATGTATTTTGATGGTGCTTTTCTTTTCTTAAAGGTGAAGCACCATGATCTATTCTCCTCTTCTAATAGAATTCTCTTCTCTCAAACTAAATGGCAACAGGCTACATACCCAATCTGAAATATCAAGAATCAATATCAAGGATTCTTGGATTTGGTCATCAACCTTGATTTCATCATACCGAGGTTCTCAAAGCCAAGCTTTGTCATTACTATGAGTATACCATGAAGTTGTTGGCCCATTCCGAAGTCACCATCTACAAGGTTTCGAGCAGAACATAGTAGTAGATGCTTGGCCAAACTTCAAAGGCAGAAGATGAGTCCATTTCAATAAGGGTCCAAAATAGATAATCTTATCCTTGATAACTCAGAGACTTTCTCTTGAAGGGAGGTTTGCCATTGCCAAAATGGACAAGGAGGAGAGAGGCAACCGTTCATAGATTACTTGAACACCGGCTAACTACCTCAAAAGTCACAGCCCATCGGGTAAAATAGAGAGCTCTCTCATGCTCTTGTTGGCACTTCTGATCTTTGACCAAATGTGGTTACTTTTAGACAAACAGAAGCCCATATTATAAGGTACACTTTCGTCTATGTGGAGTAGATCAATCTGGTCCAAAGATGAAGACGAAGATCAAGAAACTTGGATACTATTGGCCTTCTATGATCACAGACTGCATGGATGTAGCTAGGAGATGCCATTAGTGTCAGGTACATGGTGGGGTCCTTCACCAACCACCCAACATTCTACACCCTACTTTGGCTTCATGGCCATTTTGAGTGTTGGGGTACGACATTGGTCCGATCGATCCTCCTTCTTCCAAGGGGCATCGATTCATCTTAGCCATCTACTTTTCCAAGTGGCGAAGCCATCCCACTCGAGAGGTCACTCACCATGTGCTTTAGGTTTTCAGGAACCATATCGTATATAGGTTCGAGGTGCCTTGATGAATTATATCTGATAATGGTATTGCATTCAAAAGCACAAAGATCAACAGCTTTGCTAGAAGATATGGTATAGATTGGAGATACTCCACCATCTACTGCCCTAGAGCAAATGGCTTAGCAGAAGCATTCAACAAAACTCTCATCCAAATACTGAAGAAGACTCTTGATGACAATAAATGATAGTGAGCGGCGGTTGGTTGAAGCTTTGTGGGCTTACCGCACTACATACTAAACTCCAACTCAGTCTACCCCATCTTTTTTAGTATATGGGTCTGAAGCCATTCTTCCTTTAGAAGTTCAACTCTCATCAATAAGGATAGCATTGGGTAATAAGATCACTATAGAGCAGAATGCAAGGTTGCAGTTAGAAGAGCTTGAAGGTTTGGAGGAGAGTTTCTTATGAGTGTGTTAGAATCTCGAGTTGTACAAAGCCAAAATGATTCAAGCTCATAATAAGCTGGTCTGCCCTAGGTCTTTCCAAGTATGAGAACTTGTGTTAGTCTAAGAGACCAATTGCCCGAAAGATGGGCAAGTTTGAACCCACTTGGGAAGGCCCACATGTCATAGAAGGCCTACCAAGAAGGATCTTATCGACTTATTGATTATAAAGGGGAACACCCGATGCTTACAATTATGGGCTCTATCTAAAGAAATATTACCCATGAAATAAATCATGTTTGAAAATAATCATTAATAAAAGAATAAAATGATTCCATTCATCAAATCTTCTCTTCTTTGAAGTGTTGTTTTATTTTGTCTTGAATCCTGACATGTTTAGGGTTGTAAGAGTCCCCAAGTGGCATCCTATCCCTCTTTCACAACAAAAACATAATCTCCCGACGGAATTAGAATAGGTGTAAGAGAACCTGAGAGGCATCCTATTTTGATTAGCATAACTAAGATAAGTGTAAGAGAACCCAAGCGACATCCTTTCTTAGTGGGAATTCTGTTTACCATCCATGGCATCATTTGTTCAAAACCCCTACTGTGTTTAAGATAGGTGTAAGATTCCCCCAGAGATGTCCTATTCCTTTTAACACATGCACAGTAATGAACACAAATCTTTTCTCTCAAGCTACTTAATGTGAGAGCAAGCCCCCTTGTGGCACTCTCACTACCTACTCTAGGTCGGGTCTACATGCTACCTCGCTAGTATGTCACCCTAGTGGTTACTTATTTGGAAGATGTGAGTCCTTGTGCTTTCTTCCTAACTTGGCCATTGTAAACCAAAGAGCGCCTTGTTAGTATGGTAATCTTCACTGCCTATCCAATAAGCTACCTCATATTGACTTTATGTAAGAAGATGTGAGTCCTCGAGCTTTCTTCTTGAACTAGGCATCATGTTCTAACTAGGTCGAGTATATTTGAGGTTTAGGATAAGTCCCCCATAGGCTCCTTTCCTTTTGACTACTTTTGAGTTGATATAATTTCCCTAGTGGCATTCACTCAATAGTCGCCCTAGGTCGGATAACTTTTATCGGCGAAGAGACTATCCCAAGTCGATTCTATTATAGGAGGATGTGAGTCCCGAGCTTTCTTCTAAGCTAGTATTACAAAGACGGGCACCTTAGGTTGGTTGATGTTCACTATGCTGACAATGACACCTAGTGGATACACCACTCTTGGCAGATGTGAGTCTCCATGCTTTCTCCTTAAGTTGGACATCAATACATTGGATATATGACTTGTCATCTTCTCCATGTTGGATTAAGCCCTTAGAGGCCCCATCCCTGCACTCTATTTGGATCAGTCCTTTGTGACCCCATTTAGACACTACCGGGTTACTTTTTTGGATTGGACAACCCCTTTCTAGTAACCACCCTGTGGTTGGAGAATTTGTTGGATGCTAGATTCTCCCTTGGTTGATAAATGAGATAAGTCTAGGCTGATATGAGCTCCTTCTCAGTTTGATCCCTCATGAACTAACAGGGTCCACGATAAAATAAACTAAATAAATAAACAAAACAAATAAAATCAATTTGCTTGTGGATTAGGAATTTAAGCCTCCAAAGGGCCCCGCAGCATCCTATCTTTGGTAGAACTCCCTTAAAAATTGCACGAGTTGAGATAAATCTGGGTTACTCACTCAGTCTAGGTCGGGTTCAATCTTTTTCACATAAGCGTACAATCATTCCACTTTGGAATATGTAAGACTATGATGCATTCTTTCTAGCATGATTATAAAATGTGACTCTAGGTCGGGTTCAATTTGCCCAAAATTGATCAAGTGGTCTTTCTAGTGAAAGAAGTGAGTCCAAGCTTTCTTCCCTTCAACTGATCATTGCAAATCAAAAGACACTCCTTTGGTTGGATAGTTCTCTCATCGGCCAGGAAGCTACTCCCTTTGGTTCAGTAAATCTGAGGTATGTCTAGGCTGATATAAGCTCCTTCTTAGTGTGATCCATCACAAACTAATGGAATCCATCAAAATAAAACTAAAAATGAAATCAATCTTGACTATCCTTGAGCTAATTTAAGTCCCCAAATGGCATTCACTCAAAAGGCAGCTCTAGGTCGGGTTTGATCTATTGCCTTGCCAACTAATCACCAAGCCTCTTATTTTTGGAAATGTGAGTCCCATGCTTTCTTCTTAACTTGGCCATTGTATACCAAAGGCATTTTTCCTTTGGTTAGTTTACTATGTGTTTAGACTACCCTTTGGTGGTAAAAAAGTTAGGTCTTCCTTGGCTCCTACTTAGTATCCATCAAATAAATCTCAAAATACAAATAAAATAAAATTGAAATAAATTCAACCCTCTCCCCTAGTGGAGATTTCTCCTCAGTGAGATTCAAATTAAATCAAACCTTTCATCCTCTTGTGGATGACTTGAACCTACTTCCCTATTGGAAGGTTCACACTCTATCCCTTAGTGGATTTTTTCCCTCTCTCTTATGTCCTCCATATAACTAGAGCCAAATTTCACTAAGCTCCAGATTCTTTCTACACCTTGGGTTAAGGATAGATTATTTCTATTAGTGCTTGTGATCTCTTGGTGTTGTTGATCATTTCGGTCAACACCAATACATGTGGTGTTCCTTGTCAGTCACACCACACCTATTAGGTGCCCTTTGTTAACCTCATTTTAGAATGAGCTCTCAACCCCTCCAACTTAGGCATAGGACTTCTCTTAGAATTTAAGAGTCCTTAGTCTTAAGACACATCTAGTGATTAGGTGGACACTCAACTTAGCCCTAGAGACTTAGAAGAGTTAGCCATAGAAATAGGTCATGTCTTAGGGGTGTTAGAAAATTATTCCTACCCTTAGATTAAACAATTCCTCACTTTCTTTCCTTCAAGTAAAACTCCAAATAAATCATAATTGATTTTCTCCAAACTCGAATCAACTCTATATGATTGAAATCCATGATTGAAACCCATGATCAAAATCCATCAAAATTCCTAAGTCCAAATATTTCTAACTTCTTAATCTTCTCTTAATGGACTTAGCTAAAATCATTAATCAAAACAATCAAATCATGAGATTTTCTCATAATTCATTTATATTCTCATTTATATTCACATATATAAATGAAATATAAATTCAAAGCAATCAAACTAAACTCAAAATCCTCAATTCATGAAATTCTTAGTCCTTTAATTTTCCATTAATGGACATTAGCTTAAATCATCATCAAATCAATTCAAACTCATGGGATTTTCTCAAAACTAATTTATATTCTCATTTATATTCACATATATAAATGAAATATAAATACAAATCAATCAAATCAAATCCTCAAATTAAATTCCAAATCTAAATCTTTCTTAAGTCCTTAATTTTTCATTAATGGACTTAGCCATCATCATCAAATCAATCAAAGTCATGGGATTTTTATCATAATTCTTTTATATTCTCATTTATATTCACATATATAAATGAAATATAAATATAAATCAATCAAGCCAAATTCAAAAATTCAATCTCAAACTCCAAAAACTTCCTAAGTCCTTTAAATCCTTCTTAATGGACTTAGCCCAAATCATGATCAAATCACTTTAAATCCTTAAAATTTTCCCATGATCCATTTATATTCACATATATAAATTAAATATAAATTCAAACAATCGAAACCTATTCCAAAAATCAAACTCAAACCCACTCAAAATTCAATCAAAGCCTTTCAACTCAAAATCTTGAACTTAAATCAACTTCAAATCAAGCCAAACTCTTGATTTCTCTTCTTCATTCAATCAACCATACAATCATAAATCCAAATATAAATACAAACTTTCACTCAATCAAAACTTAGTCAAAAAAAATCAAAACTAAACTTTCATGTTCACCTTTGAATATGAAATTGTCAAATGAATCAAAATCAATTTGACTTCAAACCACTTGTAAATGGATTTATTTCAATCATAAGTCCATATACAAGTTCAATCAAACTAAAATCAAGCATTGACCAAGCCATTTGACTCTCACTTGACCCAAAGTGACCTAAAGTACTATATGAGCCAAATTCTAATCCTAACAAATTGGATTGAACCAAACTCATATATGCCTCTCATCATGATCAACAATCATCATGGGATGATCAATCAATCAAATTGGGTCAAACCAGTCAAACCTAAGGGTTGACCAAGTCAATAGCCAAAATGAAACTAACATAGCCAAATTTCACCATAGGACAAATTGATTGAAACCATTGATCCAAGTTCACTCATGACCTATGTTTGAAATTGACCAAGCCAACATTTGAGCCTAACCTAGCCTAATTGGAAACTTGACCCAAGTTGACCCAACTTAACCTAAAAAGTCAAAATATGTCAAAACTTGATCTAAGCCAAATTGATTCAAAATAATGGGTCAAGTCCATTCCAAATCACTTGTGGAACTTGACCAAAGCCTCAACAAACTAGACCTAACCTAGCCCAATTGACTTAGACAACAACCTAAAGGGGTCATGTTGAGCCAAATTTAAACCAAATTGATTGAAAATAAATATATGAATCCACTCCATATGACTAACCTAACCTAAACCTACCCATGACCTAGCCTAAATAGGTCAACTTGACCCATTTGACCTAAGTGAAGTCATATGAGATAAATTTAAAACTAATCTAAATTGAACCAAACCAAAGCCACCAAAACATTTCAAATGGTCATATGAACTTGACCCAACCCTTGGTTTGACCTAATTTGACCAATTGATCAACTTGACCCAAGTTGACCCATTTTGACCTAAATGGGTCAACATAGCCAAACCTTATCAAATGAATTCCAAATCTCACTTGGCCAAACCTAGTTTCTCCACATACAACATATCCAAATTGAAAAATCAGCAAAATGACCATTCTACCCTAGGCCATAGAACAAATTTTGGCTTAATCCATGGGTAATTTGGTCATACCCTATCCACTTGATCTTTTCTAATAGCTCAAGGGGACCTAATGAAGAGTGGTGCACCAAACCAATGGGTTTGGGTCAGCCATGGCCCCAAGGCCAAACTACTCAAATTAGCTCATTTCAAATCCCTCTTCCACTCAATTGCCAAACACATGGGAGGATGGCAATCCACTGAAGGCCTCAAATTGTTAATGTGAAAACATCTAATTGATCAAACAACCTTCCCATTATGAGCAATTAGATCAAAATTGTAAGATAGTTTGCAACCGTCCGATCGTTTAAGGGGGAGATATACTCCTCCTAATTGAATTTAAAACTATCTTTCCTCAATTTGAACTGGGAGCAGATCGAGCCTTCAAGCTTCAGAGTGAAATCAAAGTTCATCTTCTTGAATTTGCATAGTGTGAAAATTGAGCTTGAACTCCCAACTTTCTCCACACTAAAACCACTCCAATTCCTCTTGCATACTTCCTCAGGATTAATCAGAGCACACTCCAAGCATCCACTTGAGTTCCATAGGAGAGTGTCAATTGGATCAAAGCGACTTGAAGTGGTGTTGTCCATAGAGCAATCCACTCAACCCCAGCCTAAGAATTTCAATGGGCTTGTCTCACTAGATGAGAGCTCTCGATCTCATGATCACCTCTAGTGAGGTATGGAATTTTTCAATCCCCTAACATAGGAGGTGTTGGTATTTTGTGAAAGGAATTTTTATATTATGCAAAATCCATCGTTGGATGTGTTCCTTATTACCTTTAGATGGTATGGGTAGTTTTTTATGCCAAATCGAGCTCAATCGAGCTCGGATCTTCCCCTAGATCATAGACTGTCTCTATTGATCTAAGGGGAAGAACTAGGGAGATCTTGGTCGTCCATCTGCACATTTTGGATGGATGGCCTAGATTATTCCTATGTTTAAAATTTCTTTGATCCCTTTTAAAATCACAGGGAGATCTCTGGTGGTCTGATCTTTGATCGGACGATAGAGATCAAAGCGTGCCCCATCGCCACGCTGCCTTTTGGATGTGATCTTTAAGTAATAGCTCACGTGCGATGTAAAACAGTGACCTCCATACGCCTTGGTGAGCTAAAGGATTAGTTAGGGATCTTTAATTAATGCTAATTAATCTATAGATTTTCTAAAATTCATATCTCCTTCAATAAAATGTAGAAAAATATGAAATAAAATCCTATGGAAAGATATCTCAACCTAGAGTATTTAAAAAATAATTTCAATGGATTTTGAGTTATGCTTTTTTCTGATTTTGGGTTTTATTGGAAACTTCATTTTGCTAATTATTTTTTAATTAAGCCTCTGATTAATCCCAAACTTCTTGGATATATTTTTTGGGGATGACTCGCCTCCTCTAATTTTCTTGGGTTGAATTTTCTTCAGTGAAGAGGAAGTGAAAGAAGAGGAGCCATTGTTAGTCAACCAATTACCTGTGATCCTTAGTGTAATCTCCCATAAGGAAGAAGAGGAAGAGTCCAAGCAAGGAAGAGGAAGAGCAGAACAGGAAGAAGAGGAAGAGTCAAGCAAGAAAGAAGGAAGAGTCAAAGCAAGAAGTGAGGAGGAAGAGAGCTCAAGCTTGAAGATCCTCAAACAAGATTTTAAAAAGATTGCACTCCCTGACCATCAACCATTTCCGTAATCATTTGTATTGTATTCTTCATTACATGGTGACCATTTTACAACTGATCGTTGTTACATAGCTTTTTCCTCCCTCATATGCATTAATCTTGTATAGAAGACTTTGTGTACAAAAAATTAGTGGAAAATTTTCAAATGGGCATGGTTTGAGGGTTTTCCACTTAAAATGGAGTGTCTCTTGTTGCTCTTTAATTATTGTGTGTGCTAGACTTCACAATAAAATAAAATTGTAAACTTTCACTCCTTGTTGGTTTTCAGCAGCATTTGTGTAAAACCTTCAACCACGTTAAAAATTATTGAAGGTTTAATTTGGAGAACTACAAATGCATTTCTTAATTATCCTCCTTATGTAATTATGGATAATTAAGGTATCATTTATGGTTTTAATCCATTATTAGCATTGATTAAAGTTTGATCTAGTATATAGGAGATTTAAGAAATAATTGTGGGGCATTTCCCCTAAGCTATTTCCTAAACTCCCTTTTCTCTCCTTAATCTCTCTTAATTGGGGTTAATTATTAATTATCCCTTAATTAATTTTTTAAAATTCTAAAACTTTGAACTTAATTAATCTTTTGGGTAGATCTTTGGGTATTTAAGAGCCTAAGTTCAATTAAGGAAATCAAAACCCAATTCACATGTGTGAAGGGGTATTTTAAAATTACTTAAGCTAAACCCCTTAGATTAGTTAACCCTTAATCATGAGCCAAATTGGATTAGGCCTTTCTCTTCCTAAGTGCATTGAAACTTTAAATTCCTTGTGAGTTTTTATGTCATCTCATTGGCTCATAATTATTTACTATCTAGGTGTTGTAATAGGTTAATTAACTTGCTTAATTCATACCTTAACCTAATTAATACATAAAATGAATGTAATCATCTAAAAATTAAACAAAATATCAAACACATGTGAGAATGGGTTAGGAACAATAAACTCAACTTACCTTTTGAAAATTAAATTAAACTTCAAACTAAAAAAATCACATTGAATACACTTTGATTTATTTTAAACATTCTTATTCCATAAGAATGTCTTTAGATTAATTAAATTGAATTTTTATGCTTTCATTGCTTTGAGTCTTTTCCCAACATGTTAAATTTGTATGTCATGTGGTTTCATGCATTTATATTTTTCAAATTCAAATTTAAAATCAAATTTGCATGTGTTGGCTAAAGTAGAAATATGAGTGATCATTATCACTACTAAATTTAAATTATTTCAAAATATATAAATTAATTATCAAATGTAAAGTATGCTACTTATATCCATTATGCTTTATGTGAAGAATATAAAGTTTGCTTAGCATAGGTTTCTCTTCTCTTTTTTTAGCATAGTTTTGAATAGGAGTTTGTAAGATGTATGGTTCATTTGAAAAGAACATAACACCTACCTAATTACATATCCTATTCATCCCTATGCTATCACCTAAGAAGGGCTACATATATTTGCATACATAATTTGCATAAACAAAATGAATCAATTAATATAGCTTTTGCATTCTTTCTTTCCAATCTGTTTCTTTTATATACATGTTTATACTTAAAGAAAGTGATATATTAATCTGGACAACCCCAAGATTATGAGGCTTTAAGTAGCCCTAAGTATGTCTTATACCTTACACCTCTGTTTAACAATGACGTTGTACTCACTTATGCATTTCTTACTTTCGTGTGTGTATATAAAAAATTGGATAAAGAAACCCTTTTCTTCTAAAGAAAATCATGCATCTTAATCTTCTAAATTTTCTTAAATAGATTACTTATCATGCATCATAAAGTGTGTTAAATATTCTCATTTTATGTGTATATATATGCTTAGGATTTATTCATATGCATGTTATACATGCTCGAAAAGAAATGAAGTAATGTGTGTTATGTGAATTTTGATTCATTTTATTTAATCTTAAAATACCTTTCTTTTTGAATAGGTTTGTTTAGAGTTCATCTAAACTTAGGATTAATTAAAAGATTTAATAAAAATATTCACTAAACAAAATAAAAATGTGAATCTACTTTGATTAAATGTTAAGAGATATGATTTAAAAATTTGGCATTCTATTGATGCATGTCTTTATTATGTAGAAAAGAGAGATTTCTTATCCATTAATTAAATGCACATCCACATTTATAAAAGATATAAGTGAGTACGGCGCCATTGTTTTCTACACCAGGGGTGTAAAGTACAAGACTTACTTAAGGCTACTTAAAGCCTCGTAGCCCCGGGATGTTTAGACTAATATACCACTTTTCTTAAATACATGTAAATGTACAAAAAGAATCAAATGGATAAAGATTCATTGAAAAGATTTTTGTTTGATTTGGTTGTATGATTTACATGTGTAATGTCAAAATCCTTCTTAAGTCATAACATAGGAGTGCATATGAATACATTTAACCAAGTGTTGTGTTTTTCTCAAATGAACTATACACTTTACAAATCCTATTCAAATCCATGTTAAGAGAAGAGAGGAAGATAACAATAAACACATATTATGCTATAATCACATGCAAGCTTATAAGTAGTTATAAGTAGCATTTCTTCATTCATAATTTTTGATTTATAGATTTTGAAAATAATTTTTGATTTAATAGTGATAATAGTCACTCATATTCTTAACTTTAGCCAAAACATGCAATTTGATATAAAAGAAAATATTTTATTTAATTAATTTTTTATAAGAAATGAATACATGATTTCATATGAAAAATAATATTTAGCATACTTGGAAAGAAATAAAGGGATGTAAGCACATGACTTCATCCACCCCAATTAATGCCTAACAACAATCATGCAAAATAGAATTATTTAAAATAAATCAAAATTCTTTAAAGAGATTTTTATTTTTAAATTTGATTTGACTAAGGAAATGTGAAAATAGTTTGCTGGTCCTAACACATTTCCTCTATATGAGAATTGATTTGGTTTAATTTTAGAATAATTAGGTTGATTTTATATTTTATTTAGTTTAATGTATGAATTAAATCCATTAATTACCTCTTATCTATACCACTTTAACATAATTATCCAAGTAATTATGAGCCAACATATGATATGCAACCACATGGAATTTAAATCAGCAATGCACTTAAGAAATGAAGGGGCCTAATGCAATTGGCTCACAATTATTGATTAATTAAGCTAAAGGTTAAGTACTTTCATAACCATTCTACACATGTAGTTTGATTATGATTTCCTTTGGAATTGCTATTGAACACCTAAGAATCTACCCAAGAATTAAAAGATTAAGTTCTAGAATGATTTGGTTTGAGTTTGGTTAATATTATTTAATGAAGTGATTAAGCCATTAATTAATTTGCAAATTAATTAAGTGTTTATCCAAATAGAATAAACATAGGGGAAAAATTGGAAAAGAAATCCTAATCTCATTCCCTAAGCACATTCACTATTTCATGATGATTAGCAAGCTTAATTAATGAATTTATAACTATTTAATATGTTAATTAATCATTTAATTAATTAAGAAAGTGATTAAGGATGAAATAAGTAATTCCCTTAATTAATCCAACAATGAATTCTAAGAAATTCATGAGAGGCGGAGGTCATCCCACTAATCAACCTCAGGAAGTTTAGAATTAATTGATGAAGTATAAGAAGTAATTAACCTAATTATATTTCATATTAAACCCAAATTGAGTTAAAATCACCATTTTCAAAATTAGTTAGTTTTAATTTTCTAGTATTCTTCTCTGAATTATCTTTAAAATGAGTATTTATTTGTATTATTTAAATTTTTCTACTATTAGTTACAAATTTTGAAAGTTTCAACATTTTAAAATTAGTTTAATTAAGCCTAATTAACCCCTTAATCCCATTGGGCCATGTGATAGTTGATGCGGCGTGCTGACGTGGAGCGAGAAGATAGGTTATTTAAGTTATCACATCCGTCGGTTGAGTCAGCCAGTGGCGGATGTGCTTTCTCTATGAGTTGTTCGATCTAAGTTCAGTCGGCTAGGATTAATCCCGTGGTTTAGGCTTAAATCAAATGGGATCTAGCATGATGTAATCACAGCCATCCATTCCAATCACACGGAATGAATGGCATGTGATCCTTCTCCTTCACTAGTGATGAGAGACGAACACCGTTCATCTCTCTTCGATCAATTCGAGCTCAGCTGAGCTCAGATTGGGATCAAAATGATCCCACGCCTTTGGAAGGATGGGGGATGCACATCCAACGATTAAGATCTCAAGGGATGACACTTTCCTTCAAAAAGGACCAATCAATTTTTTTTATGGCAATGATTTTGAGTAATTACCTCACCGGAGGCTATCACCAGTGCTTCCAATGGAGGAGGTACCTTCGTTTGGTAGAGATGAAGCCCTATTAAAGGTATTAGGTCTTGATTTGAAGTGGATGGTTCGGTTGACCAAGCTCCCCTTCAAAGGCGATTTGGCTTGATCAAAGTAGTGCTTCCCGTGGCTTGGAGACTTGGAAAACAACTTGAAAAATAACTTGGTTGACCGAAAGTCCATGATGTGCAAGGTTAATTTAGTTTTGATGGAGAATTGGATGAGTTTAGCTGATTGATCTCCCTATTTCAGCTTTGAGAAATAGAATGGGGAATCAATGGAGCTTGGGAATCTTGGAAAAGCTTGGGAGGCAATTGAATCTCTAGCTCTATGGAATGAATGCCTCTAGTTTGAGTTGGAATGAGGGGAGTATATCTCCCCTCGATATGGTGATGAGTAATTTTACCATTTTTAATCAATGACAATGATTGGGTTCACAGTTTGGGTTGTTTAACATCCCAAGTGAGTCATTTTGGGTATTGGAGGGAAGGAGAGTGGATGTCCATGTGCTAGGTGAGTGCATTTGGTGATCCAAGTGTTCAATTTCCATTGGAGGGATTGATTTGGCCTTAGCTTGGGTCATGGCTGACCCAAGCTCATTGGGTGATGTTCACCACCTTCCTTGGTGCCCATGTGGACCACTAGGAGGATGCTAAGTGGCCTTGAAAAATAAATGTCCAAATTCCAAGTGAATTTGGTCATATGATACCCTTTGATCTACAGGTAAAATGGTCATTTGGCTATGATTATGACTTGGACAGATTTGAAATGATTCAAAAATGGGTTGGGCCAAATTTCAAGTGATTTGGAGTTCATTTGGTTTGAATTGGTTCAATTTGACCCATTTAGGTCAAGTTGGGTCAAATTAAGTTAGGTTGACCAATTGGTCAAATTGGATCAAACCATGGGTTATGTCATGTTCAAATGATCATTTGGAGCCTATGGGTATCATTGGTTTGGTTCAATTTGGTTTATATTTGATTTTGGTTCATTTCGGTTCATTTAGGTCAAATGGGTCAAGTTAACCAATTTGACCCATTTGACCCAATTGGGTTAGGTCATGGGTTTGTTTAGGCTTGGTTGATCATTTGAAATGCATTGCAAGCTTTAGTTTCAATCAATTTTAGTTTGGTTTGATTTCAAGTTGATTTGACCTTTTAGGTCAAGTTGGGTTCAAGATCAATTGGGCTAGGTTGGGTCTAATTGGTCAATTGAAGCTTTGGTCAAGTTCAACAAATGATTTGGAATGAACTTGAGTCATTGGTTGCAATCAATTTGGCTTAGATCAATATTTGACCTATTTTGACTTTTTAGGTCAATTTGGGTCAACTTGGGTCAAGTAGGGTAGGTTTGGCTCAATTGATGGCTTGGTCAAGTTCAATCAATGATTATGGATTAGTTTAGATTAATGGTTTCAATCAATTTGACATATGCTGAATTTTGGCTAGTTTAGGTTTCATTTTGGGCTAAATATTAACTTGGTCAAAGGTTAAGTTTGATTTAGTTTGATCTAATTTGAGTGATTGATCATTCTAAGATGATTGTTGATCACAATGTGAGCTTAGATGGGCTTAGTTCAATCCAAGTTGGGTTGGATTAGAATTTGACTCAAAAAGGTATTTTGGGTCAAGTGAGCTTAAATGGGTCAATTGGCTTGATCAAGGCTTGATTCAAGTTTGGTTGAACTCACATATGGACTTTTGATTGAAATATAAATCCAATTGCAAATGATTTGGAGTTAAATGGGGTTTGGTTCATTTGACAATTTCAAGTTAAAAGGGTGAACATGGGTTTGACTTGGGTTAGTTTGATTTTGGTTTGATGATTGTAGTTTATATTTGGAAATTTGATTGAAGTGATTGTTTGAATAGAAAATCAAGGGTTTGGATTGATTTGAGAATGATTTGTTAAGTCAAGAAATTACCTTAAAGGATATAAGTTTGATTTTTGATTTGAGTTTGAATTTAGTAATTTGAATTTATATTTTGTTATATTTATTGATATTATATTTTGAATATAAATGAGAATATAAATGTTATGAGAAAGGCGTGATTTGGATTTGATTTGAAGCTAAGTCCATAAGATGAAATCAAAGGGTTTAGAAAGATTTGATTTTAATCATTAAAATTTGGATTTTGGTGATTTATTGAAAAATCAATTGAGAAATTGATTTAAGATTTGGATTTTATGATTTGATTTGAGAAAATCAAAGTTGGAATTAATTTAAGATTTGATTGGTTTATGATTTGAAAAATCAATTGAATTGGAAAATTTAAGATTTGATTTGGATTTATGATTTGAGGTTTGAAAAATTTGAAAGAATTGATTTGGATTTGATTTGGAAGTTTGAAGCAAGGATTGGGTTCAAGCTATAGGGTATGCAAGTCCTTCTAATACCCCTAAGGCACAACTCATTCATATGGCTAACTCTTCTAAGTCTCTAGGGTTAGGTTATTTGTTCACCTAATCACTAGAAGTGTCTTAAGACTAAGGAACTCTTAATGTCTAGAGGAGTCATATGTCTAAAATAAAGAAGTTGAAAGCTCACTCCAAAAGTGAGGTCAAGACTAAAACATTGCACATTGCATAGCAAACACCTGGAGGTAGTGATGCCCTTCTTTTCAGATTGTTTGGTAACAGTTTGGTGGGTGTTGCATTTAACTAGTATGTCGAATTGCCTATTGGTTTGACAAAGATATTTGCTGAGTTGGAGCACCTCTTCATTAAGAGATTTGCTGGAGCTCATCAAAGGGTTACTGTAGGCGATCTTGTTGTAGCGATACAAGTCCTCAATGAGTCTCTTGTTGATTACATTCTCAGGTGACAAAACCTGAGTATGAAATGTGAACCATAGTTGTCTAAACAACATGCCATAGAGATTCTCCTGAAGAACATCCATGGCCCGGTTGCTTTTATGCTCAAGGGTTTTACAATCAAAACCTTTGAGACACTAATCAACAAGGAGGCTAGTCTACAAGAAGAAGCCAAGCACTTTTTTCAGACCGTCAAGCCCATACCTCGGAGGCATCGAGAAGAGACTAGTCAATAGTTGACAAGGGAAAGACCAACTAGATTCGAAGATAGGCCTCGAGCTTAGCAACCTCCTATGCCACCTCCTCTGCCACCACCTCGGCTGTCATAATGGCCTCCTCAATTTCCACAG
The DNA here is from genome assembly GCA_021442155.1 of Cymbidium sinense. NCBI lineage: Eukaryota > Viridiplantae > Streptophyta > Magnoliopsida > Asparagales > Orchidaceae > Cymbidium > Cymbidium sinense. Next base: position 16,872,138 of record CM038226.1, read on the forward strand.
CGGCCACCTCCGCAGCTCCTCATCAACATCATCAGCAATAATATTCCTATCCACCACGAGGTGGCTATTATTTACCTACTCTTGTCGATAGATTGAATAAGCTTTATTCATTCAAAAGGGAGGTAGTTAAAAAGATCTTTAAGAATCTCTTTAAGAAGCCTAGTTTCTAGCTACTAGAGCATAGGAGGCCAGAGGAAGTGGGCAAGAGTCATGATCCAAACTATTGTCCCTACCACCACATGCTAGGCCATGCCTTAGACTTTTAAAGACTGGCTTGAGCGTTGCTACAAGTCGTGGGCCATCGTCATCCCTAAGGAATACCTATTAGAATAACCTTCTAGTTCTGTCAGAGTAATTCTTAAGGATACATGCGATCTTCTTAAGACAGAGGAAGGCTGGGATATCTCCCTATCTCGAACCTCCAAGAAAATTATTTCTAAGATCAGGAAATTAACCTTGCAAGTACCTGAAGCAGCTCAAACCTCCAACTCTAAGGAAAGTTTGCAACTTGCTAAGGACAACTTGAGGGAGGTAGGAGCCCAACAGCAGCAGAGACAACCTCCACTTGCGGATAGATAAGTGCAACCACGAATGATTCTAACACTCCACAATTGCTACAGTTCCTCATGCCTCTTCTTCTAGATATATGCAAGAGGTGGTGCCAAATCCCTCACTCCACTTACTTTACTTGATTTCTACTTTTTACCTCCATCCAAATCTAAGAAATCAATGAAGTGAGCTGATTCCACTCACATTTGTATCACTTCTGATGATCTGCCTAATAATATTCCTATATAAAACTCTCCAAGTCTAATTAATAATAATAACTCTAGTTCTGATCATTCCTCTTTGATTTAGAAATGGATTTTCCATTCATAAATCATTCAGGTTCTCCCATTGAGATTGATTTGGAGTCATTAGCTCCGATGGTCCTATAGTTGAAGCTGCATGTGAACCTGATGAGCAAGCATAACTTTCCACTAAACCATCTCATGAAGTCACTAAAGTAAACCTCATAGTGGAGAAGTTCTACCTCCTAGGATAGCACCTCAGGATAAGGGTAAGCAAGTCATTAGTTCTAGCGATTAAGTAGCCCATCCACAAGGTGCATCGCTTACGGATATGCTTGTGGAAGACCAGCCCAGAGTTGACTACAATGTCCACGCTCACCTGAGAAAGTTGCCAACTAAGCTAAGCATATATGATGCCCTTATCTTATCCAAAGAGATGAGGGAGCCATTGATCAAATCCTTCTTGATCTAGAAATATGCTTAGCTCAGCTGATCGTAGTTGGAGAGGAGGCATGTTATTGAAGAGAAGCCCGTGGAGTTACATTCATTGATGAAGACCTTCTTTTTAGGACAACCGAGTACAACCGTCCCCTCTACATCACAATGGATATGGACAAATTCAGATTCTCTAGGGTGTTAGTTGATCCGGGTGTATCAGTGAATATTATGAGTCTAAAGATCCTTGCCTACATGAGGATTGACATCTCTGAACTCTGAGGAGATCAGATGATGTTGAGAGGATTCAATGAACAAGGTGAGAAGGCTTTAGGCTCCATAGTGTTGCCATTAAAGATATATGACTGAAAGACAAAAGCCAAGTTCTACATAATTGATTCAGATACATCTTTCACTACTTTGCTCGGTAGGCCTTGGATACATGGAAACAATGCGGTTCCATCCTCTTTACATCAATGCATCAAATTTCAAAGAGGTGGAATCGAGTATTGTGATAAAAGAGACTTGAAGCCATTTTCAATTAGAGAGGTCGAGATATATAAGGATGCAGTCTACTATCTTCATCAAAATCAGAAAGCCTATTCTCACAAACTTGGTCAATGTTCAAAAATAAAAGAAAAATAAAAAGAAGAAAAATAAAATGAAAAAAAATGAAAAAGAAAAAGAAAATGAAAATACAAGTGAGCGAGAATCAGACACTAAGAAAGAAGTAGAGCCTGAAGTTGTATTCTGCCCACAATTTGTTCCTCCATAGAAACACATAGGTAGGATGACTCAACCCCCACCAGGTAGGGAAGAGATGAATCTAGAGGCAATTCTAGAGGTGAAAGAACTCATTGCTGGTGACCAGCCAATAGAAGCTATGTTCCAGTTCATAGAAGTACCCCTGCTATCCATATAGATTTGGAATCTAGTTTGAAAGTTGAGTCTCATGTGGTTAGCAAGCCAATCAACCCTTCTCGTGGGTTCCATTGGAGGTGACATTTGAGCCAAATAGCAATGAAGACCAGGCCTCCAAGTCAAAGCATGAATGTATCCGAATCATCATCAGGTAAAACAATCAGGTAGCAGTTGGGAAAATTAGCTCTAACCTCCCTTTCTTCCCAAAAAGTTGAGGGTTTGTCCCCAAGTCATCTACAAATGTCAAGCAAAAGATATTTTTATTGGGGCATCATCCTCAAGTTAGGAAGGTGATGTAGAACTTGAGGATGATTCATATAAATATTTAAAATTACCTTTTTAATTGGTAATCGCCTTGTGTTCTTAACTTAGTAAAGAATTGATTAATCCCACATACTTGGTCTAAACACAGGTCAGACTACTTTGAAAGGCTATTGGACAACCAAAGCAGACATCCTCAATCAAGACCAGGATGAGAATTCAGATAGTGGCTCTAGTTGACGATGACAACCATTGCCTAATCATCACCAATCATTTCGAGTCTGATAAGTTATTCTTAAATCATGCTAACTCATGTGAAGAGGTATGTTTAAAACTTCAAATGGCCCAAATGATCTTGAAGTCAAAGATGCACTGCCAAAGTTTGAAGAAGAAATCAGATCAACCATCGATGAACTCAAAAAAATCAACTTAGAAACAAAAAAGATCCACGCCCGACATACATCAATTCCTTATTGAATGAAGAAGAACCTAATGATTTAGTTAGGCTATTAGCTGAGTTTAAGGACTACTTTGCATGCAGTTATGAAGAAATGCCCGTTTTATCTTCTAACGTAGCAGTCCATAAACTAGCAATAGATCCTAATGCTAACCCTATCAAGCAAGCTCCTAGACACATGCGATTAGAAATTGAACAACCTGTCATTTATAAAGTCAAGAAATTGATCGATGCTGGTTTCATCATGGAATAAAAATATCCTACCTAGTTGGCTAGTCTCATCCTAGTTAAAAAAATAATGGCCAAATTCACATATGCATCGATTTTAGTGATTTAAATAAGGCATGTCCTAAAGATGAATTTCCACTACCAATCCTAGAACTGATGGTGTACATTGTCTCATCTCATGCAGTCTTCTCTTTCATGGATGAGTCATTTAGCTACAACCAAATTAAGATGGCCCTCAAAGATGAGAAAAATACTACTTTTTGAACCCCGATCAGAATCTATTGTTATAGGGTCATGCCTTTTGGCCTTAAAAATTTTGGAGCTACATATCAGTGGGCCATCACTTGGATAATCAACGAACTCATTCATCATCAAGTTGAATATTACGTTGATGATCTTGTAGCTAAAAGTAAAGAAAAAGAACACCATCTCTTTAACTTGAGAGTAGTTTTGAACGTTAATTTAATCTTAAAATGAATCTCAAGTGTGCATTGAGTAGCAAAAAATTCCTTGGGTTTATTGTCTGACATCGTAGAATAGAAATCGATCTGAAGAAGATTAAAGCGATATTAGAAATGCCACCCCTTAAAAGTCTAACTCAACCCAAATCATTTCAAAGGCGGTTGTCATATCTAAGATGCTTCATTTTCAACCTATCAAAAAGATGCCAACCATTTTAAGCACTTATCAAAAAAGACACCAAGTTCAAGTGGGATGAGAAGTGTCAGCATGCATTCAAAGACATCAAGCACTCGATGATGTAATTCTAGCACTCTATCCTAGGCAAGCCACTCATACTATATACTATCGCATTAGAAGACTCCCTTAGTGCTTTGTTGGCTCAAACCAATGACGAAGGGAAAGAAAATGCTCTCTACTATCTCACTCGTCATCTAATTCCTGTTGAAGCAAACTATCCACCTATTGAAAAGTACTGTCTAGTTTTAATCTTTGCATCCCAAAAGCTACTACACTACATGCTTTCTCATATGGTGAACCTGGTCTCTAGGATAAATCAACTGTAATATCTCATGACATGGCCGACGCTATCCGGATGGTTGGCATGTTGGTCCATGATTTTATCACAGATTAATATCACTTTCGTACCCCTCCGTGCAGTGGAAGGATAAGTACTAACATATTTCTTAGCGATATCAACTTCCCGCTATAATTCCACCTTAATGATGACCTCCCCGATGAACAAATCATGAACTTAGGGGACACTAGCATTCACTTCTTTGAGATGTATTTTGATGGTGCGGCTTCCTTTCAAAAAGGAGAAGAACCATGATCTACTCTTCTAAGGAAGGCAAGGGTAGGAATAGTTCGCTTAACTCAACGATATGTGATGAGATTCTCATATCATTATCAATCCATGCACCAACAACAAAGCTGAATATGAGGCTCTGATTGCTGATCTGGAGTTAGCCATTATACTATGCATCCAGAGTATCAACATCTTTGGGGATTCTCAATTAATTATCATCCAAATCGTTGGTTCTTACATCGTTCTGAAGCCTAAGCTCCATCATTACCATAAGTATACTATGGAGTTATTGGCCCAAATCCTAGAGGTTAGCATCTATAAGATTCCAGGAGAATCGATGCGATCATTAGTTTGCCAAAGAGTTGGCATGCCCAAAAGATGAGTCTACTTCAATAATGGTCCAAAAGAAGTCTTAAATCACTTGTTGATGCTGAACTCATCGAGAGACTCTCTCTTGAAGGGGAGGTTATCATTGCTTAAAAGGATGTGAAGTTAGATTGGAGGAAACCATTCATGGATTATCTAAATATGAGAAAAATATCTCAAGAGAAGTCACTAGCACATCGTGAGAGAGCTCTTCTCACGTGAATGGCGGCTTTGATCATTCGATCATATGTGGTTTTGTTGTATGAACAAAACGAAGCCCATAAGATCATGGTGCATTGGGTTTATCTGGAGATCAATCGATCTGAAGATGAAAGTTAAGATCGAGACTAGAATCAGCCTTGATGATCACGCATGGACTCGGCTAGGATATGCCAATATGGGTGCACTTGGTCTACAAAAACACAACATTGTACATTGGCCTCATGGCCATTCAGTGTTGAGGTACCATAGTGGGTCAATCGATCCTTCTTTCAGGGTCATAGGTTCATTAAATTTTCCAGAGTGGTAGGAGGCAATCCCTCGAGAGAGGTCACAACTCAACATGTGCTCTAGATTTTCAGAAATCATATCGTATATCAGTTCGGGGTGCCTTGACGAATTATATCTGATAATGGTTCTGCATTCAAGAGCACCAAAATCAATAACTTTGCCCAGAGACATAGCATAGATTTGAGATATTCTACCATCTATTACCCAAGGTTAAATGGCTTAGTAGAAGCCTTCAATAAAACTCTCATCCAAAATTAAAGAAGACACTCGACGAAAATAAGTGGCATGAGAGCGGTTAATTGAAGCCTTGTGGGCTTACCGCACTGAAACTCCAACTCAATGCCCCTTTCTCCGGTGTATGGGTCTAAAAGTTCTACCATTAGAAGTCCACACTCATCAAGGATAGTTGTGTGTAGTAGAATCACAATAAAGCAAAATGCCAAGTTGCGGTTAGAAGAGCTTAAAGGTTTAGAGGAGAGATGCCTACGGGCATGTCAGAACCTCGAGTTATACAAAGGAAAAATAATTCAAGCTCATAATAAGTTGGTCCGTCCTAGAACTTTTCAAGTAGGAGAGCTTGTTTTAGTTTTAAGGATACCAATTGTTGCCCATCGAAAGATGAAGGGAAGTTGAACTCACTTGGGAAGACCTTTTTGCCATAGAGAAGACCCACCAAGGAGGATCTTATTAGCTTATAAATTGTAAGGGAGAGCTCCCTATACTTGCAATCAACGGGCTCTACCTAAAGAAATATTATCCATAAATATTGTTTGAAAATAATTATCAATTAAAAATTCTCTTCATCTCAAATTCCATCTCTTCATAGTTGATTAGAAATATATTTGCTTGTGAATCCGCCATGACGTGTTTAGGGTAGATGTACGAGAACAAGGGGCATCCTATTACTTCATTCACACATACATATTTTTGCCCTAATTTGATGTGGGATAATGCCCGTCGTCACTCATTATTTACTCTAGGTCGAGCTAACATGCTAGTGTGTCATTCATGGTCGTTGTTGGGAAGATGTAAGTCTACGCTTTCTTTCTTGACTTGATGTGAGCGTGCCTTGTTAGCATGGTAGCCCTTAATGTCGTGGTCGTAAGCTACTCTCATGTAGCTCCATTTAAGAGGATGTAATTCTTCTTAAACTAACCATCATGAATTGACTTGGTTGAATATATATGGAAAACACGCAAACACATATCTTTTGTCTCGGGCTATTTTGATGTAGGAGCAAGCCCCCTTGTGACACTCACTCACTAGTTTCTCTAGGTCGGGCTGACATGATATCTTGGTAGTGTGGTGTCACTCAGTGGTCCCATTGGAAGATGTAAGTCTGCTTTCTTCCCTAACTTGGTACATTTGCACCAATGGTTAGTTTGGTAAGCCTTCTGTGTAGCCGGTAAGCTATCTCATGTTGACTTTGCTTAAGAGGATATAAGTCTACATATTTTCTTCTTGAACTAGCAATCATGAACTAACTAGATCGAGTATATTTGAGGCTTAGGATAAGTCCCCTAACAGCACCTTTCCTCTTGATTACTTCAAGTTTGGGTTTAGTCCTTACACGGGACTCCCCACTTGGTAGTCACCCTAGGTCAGATAGTTTCTATCTCGCCAACCTCAGACTATCCCGACAATCAGTTCTGCTTTAGGAAAATGAAAGTCTACATGCCTTCTCTAGGCGATTGTAGCACCATGGTTAGGTTGGTTGGTTATCACTATGTGCGTCCCACGATGGATACACCACTCTTGGTAGATATAAGATTTTGCTTTCTCCTTGAGTTGGCCTATACCTATACTTTCTTTTAGGGTTTTAGATAAGCCCCCTGCGGCACTCTAGGCACTTTATCTAGATCACATCCTTAGCGAGCCCATTTAGACACTACCCATGTTACTTTTGGATTGGAAAGTCCCCCTTTCTTTGTAGCCACCCCTATGGTTGCAAAATTTATCTCACAGATATGCAGATTCTCCCTTGGTCCAATAAGTTTGAAATAGGACTAGGCTGATATAAGCTCCTTCTTAGTGTGGTCCCTCGCACACCAATAGGGTCTACACATATAAACAAAATAAATAAATAAATAAATATATATATATATATATATATATATATATATATCTTTGCTTAGATTGAACATAACCCACGGTACCTTTCCCAGAAGGCATCATATCTTTAGGCGGTGTCAAAAATCCTATGAATTGCGACTACTTTGAGATGAGATAAGTCCCTTGCACTCTCTGGTCACTTAGGTCGGTTGATTTGTTTGCCACTAGGTCACCTGATGATGCTTTGGGAGATATAAATCTATCAAATTCTCTCATGATGCGGCGACCATAGGTGAGTTGATTTGTTGCTATCAACCGATCACTCCAGTGGTTCCTTGTTTAGGAAGTTATAAGTCTACAAGCTTTCTTCTTGACTTGACCATTGCACACTAAAAGGTACCCCTTAGGTTGGTTAGCTCTACCTCACGGTGGATAGACTATCCCTTTAGATTTGTAAATCTAAGACAGGTCTAGGCTAATATTAACTCCTTCTTAATAGATCCATTGCACACCGATAGGTTCTATCTAAAATTTAATTAATTTTGACTATTCTTGAGTAGATATGAGTCCACAGTGTCATTCGCTCAAATAGTTGCCTTAGGTCAGGTTTGATTTGTTGTGTTATCAACTGATCACCCAATGGCTGAACCCTACTCTGGAAGATGTAAGTCTACTACGCTTTCTTCCTAGTACAACCGTTGCACACCGAAAGGCATCCCTTAGGTTGGTTAGCTCTAACTTGTGGCCGGTAGACTATCCCATTAGATTTGTAAATCTAAGAAAAGTCTAGGCTGATATTAGCTCCTTCTTAATATAGCCATCGTACACGGACAAAATGAAATTGATCTTGACTATTCTTGAGTCGATATGAGTTCACAGTGACATTTACTCAAATAGTCACCTTAAGTCAGGTTCGAATTGTTGTGCTATCAATCGATCACTCTAGTGGTTCCTTGTTCAGGAAGTTGTAAGTATATAAGCTTTCTTCCTAACTTGACCACTACACGCCGAAAGGCATCCCTTTGGTTAGCTCTACCACCAGACTATCCCTTTAGATTTGTAAAGGCAGTTTAGGCTAATATTAACCCCTTCTTAGTAGATCCATCGCACACCAACAGGGTCTATTTCATCAAATCCACCATCCTCCCTCGAGGGGAGTCCAAATTAAATCCACCTTTTCCCTAGCAGATCAGATCTCATCTCTCCAGTAGATGTGTGCTCCAAACTAAATCATATACTCCCCCCAGTGGAGCCTTAAATCATAAGCCAACAAATCAAATTCTCATCCCCAGTGGATGCCCATCAATTAAATCAAATCAAAATTTTCTCTAGCGAGATGCAAACCATATCCTCTCTCCAGTAGAGCCCTCATGAAATCAAATCAAATTAAACCTCTATCCCTAGTGGATAACCTGAACCTACTTCCCTAGTGGAAGGTTCATGCACTCATCCCCAGTGGATCTTTTCTCCCCAAATCATGTCAAACCAACTCAAACCCTTATCCTCTCTATGGATAATCTGAACCTGCTTCCCTAGTGGAAGGTTGACATGCTTGACCCCTCAGTGGATCATTTCTTTCTCTCTTATGCCCTTAGCATAAGTTAAGTTGCATTGCACTAAGATCTTATTTCTATCTACATCTCGAGATTAGGGGTAGATCATTTCTGTTAGTGTTTGTGATCTTTTGGATGTTGTTGATGATCTCGATCAACACCAATACGTGCGGTGTGCCTCATCAGTTACACCACACCTATTGGGCGCCCTTTTGTTGACCTCACTTTTAGAGTGAGTTCTCAACTTCCTCATCATAGATCTAGGACTCTTGTAGACACTAGAGCTCCTTAGTCTTAAGACACTTCTAGTGAGTAGGTGAACACTTAACCTAAGCTTAAAGACTTAGAAGGGTTAGTCATAGAAATAGGTTATGCCTTAGGGACTTAGGAAAACTTGCCTTCCTTATGGCCTAAACCCAATCCATGCTTTCCTTGTCAAACCAAACCTTAAAGTTAAATTCAAATTCCAAATCCAAGTCCAAATTCCAGGCCAAATGATTGAAGCCCTTGATCAAACCCTTTCTAAGCCCTTTAATTTCATCTTATGGACTTAGCCTTAACTAAATCCAAAACAATCCCAATTCATTTGATTATCTCAAATATGAATTCAATCTTTCAATCAAACTATCATATTTCAATTCAAATCCAACATCAAATGATTCAATCTCATGCTTAAATCTAAACTCAACCAAATTTCCTTCTATGCCCTTTTGACCTACATCCATGAGGTCAAATTTGTTTTCAAATCACTCCAAACTCAAGTGATTTTCTCATGAATAATTTATATCATCATTTATATTCCCAAATATAAATGAAATATAAATTCAAATAGCCAAAACTAAATCCAAAATTAAACCAAAATCCAATCTATACCCTTTGAACCAATTCTTTGAACATGATCAAATCCTATCCAAATCAAATCAAAACCTTTGGATTTCTTCAGGATTCAATAATTTCTTGTTCTGTTCCAAATATAAACACAAACTATAATTATCAAACCAAATTTAAGCTAACCCAAACCAAACCCAAGTTAGCCCTTTTGATTTGAAATTGCCATATGAACCAAGACCCATATGGATCCAAACCATTTGCAATTGGATTTATATTTCCATATCAAACCCATTTATCAATATAACTAAACTTGAACCAAGCCATGATCAAGCCAATTAACCCATTTAGGTCCACTTGACCCAAAGTGACCTAAAAGACCTTGAGCAAAGTTCTAATCCAACCTAAATTGGATTGAACTGAGCTCATCCAAACCTCATATCATGATCAACAATCATCCTAGGTTAATCAATTATCTTAAATTAGGTCAAACCAAGTCAACCTTGCTTGTTGACCAAGTCAACCTTTAGCCTAAATGAAACCTAAACTAGCCAAAATACACCATATATAAATTGAAACACTTTAATTCAAACCTATTCATCAATGATTGAACTTGACCAAAGCCATGATTGAGCCTAATTTGACCAATTGGTCAATTTGACCCAACCTAACACAAATTGAGCTACCAAAATCCAAGTTAATTCTAAATTAAGCCAAACCAAAGCTACTCATTTTCAATTAGTCAATTGAACTTGACTCTAACAATCCAATTTGGTCAAATTGGTCAAATCAACTTGACCCATTTGACCTATATGAACCTAAATGAGCCATAATCAAATCCAAAATTGAATCAAACTAATGATACACTCTAATTGGTCATGTGAACTTGAACCCTTAGTTTGACCAATTTGACCAATTGGTCAACTAATTTAACCCAATTTGACCTAAATAGGTCCGCAAATCAAACCAAATAAACTCCATACCACCTAAAATTTGGGCTAACCCACTTTTAACCCATCTCAAATCTGCCCAAATTAAACCCATAGCCAATGACACCCACGACTCCCATGATAGCCACCTCCTACCCTTCCTCCACTCATATGAGGCCAAGTGGAGTGATTCCCTGCCTTTCAGCTCCCATCACCATTGATCCATCAAGCTGAAACCATCACAATCCAAATAAGGAAGGAGGGTATACCTTCATTCTCACTCAAACTTAAACACTCACACTCGATTCAACCCTAACATCCAAGGAACAAGATCTAAAGCCTCCCCTTGCATTTCTAGAGCTCCCCAAAATCCCCACTCTCAGTTTTACATGAAACTAAAATAGGGGAGCAAAATTGTGATTTCCATTTCTTTATTTTGCAACCAATGTGCATCACACACTATTCTTGGACCTAGATGAGCCAAAGCGAATCATTTCTCAAGCTCCCTAATGGCCAGAGGGTGGAATCTGATCAAGAATAATTTCTTATGTGCCATGGGTTGGTCTTTCATGCAAATTATACCAAATCAAAGATAGTGTGGCTCAAAAGGGCTTCATTTCTACCAAATGAAGCTTCTTCAATCGTTGGAACCGCTGGTCACAAGCTCTGGTGAGGTATGCCATTTAAAATGATCATTAGCTCAACATAGGTTAGTCCTTTATGAAGGAAACTTATGTCTTGTGTGGTTTCCACCGTTAGATGTGCTTGTTATGCTTTCTTGAAGATGTGGAATAAATTTCATCTCCATCTAAGCTCAACTGAGCTCAGATCAAGAGAAAATCAACGGACAGTATCCATCATTCGCCACTCAGGAGGAGACATATCACAGACCGTCCATTCCGCATAATCAGAATGGACGATCCTAATCTGATCATGCATAGAACCTTTCTTTTCCCCTTCAAAATTACGCGTTTAATCTTGGTCGTACAATCTTAGATGATTACGCGAAGCGCATTTCTTGAGCTGGCGTGGTAACTTAAATAACTAATCCCATACTTCACGAAAGCGGAAGTACTCATGGCGGTAAATGAATCGGCGTTCAACCTCTACCAACTCGTTAGAATTTCGTTTATGTTGTTCATTTAACTAATCTGACGAACACACAAATACTGATTGTTAAATGAACAAGCTTGAACAAATTATTGTTCAGTTCATTTATGTTCATGAATAGTATCATTTAAAGCTCGTGAACAAGCTCGTTAAGGAGCTTGATAATAGCTCGATTAAGGCTCGATTAAAGCTTGTTCATAAATAGTATCATTTATATTTCTGAACATGCTGCTCGCGAACATGCTCAATTAAGGATCGTTTATTTCATTAAATGAACTGCTTTTTAACTCGATAAGCCAAATCGAATTGAGCTTCGTGAACAATCTCATCGACAAGATTTTTTAAATGAGCTCGAGCTTGAACACCATGGTAAACATAATCTAGTGACTTGAGATTAATAATCACGAGCGAACTTCGGAAGCTCACATTTCATTTGTCGCCTTAGTGAAGCGTAATTAGAGGTTTGGTGAATTAATCAATTTTTGTTGAAACTTCCAAAATTCATAACTAATTGTAAAAAAATCCAAAAAAATATAAATGAGGGCTCATTTTAAAGATAGTTTTGAGGGGAAATCATTAAAATCATTATTAATTAATTTTGAATAATAATTTAAGCTTAATTAAGGTTTAATTAAAAATTTAACTAGCTTAATTACTCTCTGATTAATTATCCAATTAATTTCAAATTTTTCAGAGATGTTTAAAGGGATGACCTCTGCCTCCACCATTTTTCTTGGGATTTCTTGGATAATTAATTGGGAAAACCAATGGATTAAGCCTTAATTACTCTCCTCTCTTAATTAATGATAATTAAGTAAATGAATAGTAAATTAATCAATTAATTAAGCTTATTAACCTTTATTAATGGTGATGAAGTCTAGGGAAATGGATTGGGACTCCCTCTTTCAATATTTTCTTTTTAAGTCTTCTCCATTCACTCTTAAATAAATAATTAATTAAAATCCCATAATTAATTAATTAATAAGATTAATCAAAAATCCTCATCATACCTGAACTTTAATTAACTAATTGAAAAGATTTAGGGATTAGGACTTATGCTCCCTTCTTTATTTCTTTCTCTAAGTCCATCTCATTTTGATTTGTTAAGATTAATTCAGATTTAATTAGTTAATTAATGAACTTAATTAGTTTGATTGAATATACTTCTCTAATTAACTCTTGGGTAGAGAGCTAATGAAATTATGGTTAGCTCACATGTGTGAGAAAATCATAAGAGTAATTAAGTGAGCTCTTTAATCTTAATTAATTAATAATTATGAGCTAATTGCATTAGGTCCATTTCATTTCATAGGATCATTGCTATTTATTTTTCTATGTGGTTGAATATTATATTAGCTTATAATTGTTTAATTATTTAACTTAAGGTGACATAGGTAAGGGTTAAGTAATTGACTTAATTCATACCCTAACCTATTTAAAACATAAAACCAACCTAATTGCTCTTCATTAAACTAAATTAACTCACACATGGGGGATGGGATTAGGATTAGCAAGCCTCTTTCACATTTCTTAAACCAAATCAAACATGAAAATGAAATGACATTAAAGAACTTTTGTTTGTTTTAAATAATCTTATTTAGTTTGATTGTCCTTAGGACTTAGTTGGAATGAGTAAAATTACATGCTTGTGCTTCTTTATTTCCTTCCATTCATGCTAAATGTTGTATGTCATATGTACTCATGCATTCATGTCTTTCAAATTAATCAAATAAAAAATAATTTCCTTTATGTCAATTTGTATGTGTTGGCTTAATTAAAAATATGTGTGGTTAGTATCACTATTAAAATCTCAAATATAATTTCAAAAGTCTATTAATGAATGAATACACATATGTATTGTAACTTTAGTTATATATACATAGGAAATGCAAGTGAATATAAGTTTAGTGTACGAAGTAAAGTTTCTTTCTTATATTCATGTATTGATTTGTATAAGTAAGAATGTTAGAGGGTATATTAGTCTGGACATCCCAGGGACACACAGTTTTAAGTAGCCGCAAGGAGGTTCCTACCTCATTCTCTTGGTAAAGAATAATGATGACGTACGTGCTTGATTTCATTCTTATGTATTTGAACATGGGAACTTAGAAAGAATTTTAATTCATTTACATAATTAAATCAAACAAATCAAAAATACAATTTTTTGCATGATTTTATATTCTTGTAGTTATTTATACATCCATATGTATGTAAGGATAGCAGATATATTAGTCTGGACATTCCAAGGACGGACGACTTTAAGTAGCCCGAAGGAGGTTCCTACCTCATTCCCTTGGTGCAGAACAATGGCGATGTACTTGCTTAAAACTTTTATACATGTGGATGTGTACTTAGCTAATGAATGAAAACCCCCTTTTTCTATTAAAAGGGCATACATTCATACTTTGTTTAATTGGTTGAGTTGATTAGTCATGTGATTTAAGGTTCTTTCCTTATGCTTTTGCATACAAATTTAGATAGAGCTTTAAATCAATATAACAAAATCATTCAACCAAACGAAATATTAATTCCAAATACATTTACTCACATTTATCATTTAAGTGTGCTAAGATATAAATTGCATGTATAGTTATTCTTAGGATTTAAATCATATTCTTGATATACATGATGGAAAGAAATGAACAAACATGTGTGGTGTGATTGTAATTCATTCCAACTAACCTTAAGATGCCTTTCTTATTGAATGAGCTTGTTTAAAGTGAACCTAAACTTAGGACCAATTAAAATATATAATAAGCTATTCACTAAAGAGGATTGATTAATTAATTTGCTTTAGATGTTATTTAAGGTAGGAATAAAAGATAGTGATCCTCTCTTTCTTTCTCTTCATAACACTTAGTTGATAATTGTAGGTCAAATGAAACAAAAAAATTAAGTAAAATTTGTAAATCAATTAAATCATTTAAAGTGAAACTACCCTTTATAATTAAATGTTCTTCATGATTAAAAGATCTTAACTCTAAAGCCTAGCTAGGACATACCACACAAGCCTTAACACACATATTAGATTAAGTCACCACTTCTAGTTTTATGTTAGGGTGGTGTATGATTTGATGTATATTTTATTTTATGATGTAATATTTTAGACTGGATGTTAGGGTAAATATTTTGTAGATTGGATGTTAAGCCGTGATTAGCCTAATTATATTTTCTACAGGATATTATGCTTAAGGGGTGCTTAAAATAAATATAAATGCTCTCTTTTGCAGTTGCTTAACTCCTAAGCATAATCTAAGTTAGGATAGGTGAGCTTGGTTACCCATGTGTAGGGTGCTAAGTCCAAATTATAAATATAATTGCCTGAGTGGAATATATGTTTAGTTGACCTTTATTTTGCAGGTGTAGTTAGATTTATCTTTTCATTTAAATGTAATTTTATAATTAGGAATTAGGATTAGTGATGTGGGAGAATTAGGATGAGCATTGGCTAGAAAGACTATATCTTGTGTGCCATGTGATGCTTTTGAAGTAAGCACATTCAAAGCAAGCTCAAATGAAAAAATAGAAGAGATATAAAGATATGAAGACCCCCATAGCATGTATTCATTCTTAATTGTAATTATTCTTTTATAATAGGGTTGTATAAGGGTAGAGCTTCTACACATTTCTTTTTTCGAGTTATACGTTTGCCACCTTTTATCCTTTTTTATACCTTTATAAATTATTTGATGATTTGTTTATATTGCGTGTTATAAGTTGCATACCTATTATAGTTTCTTTCTATATTGATGCTTTAATGTGTGGTCTGGATCCAATTAGACTTTTAGGAAAAATTAAATTTTCTACCCAACTACAACTCATAACTAAATTTTTTAAAATAACTCATAACCTCACATAAAGCTTAGGCATTAAATCAAGATAATAAAATATATAGCAACCCCTTAACTGGATGTTGAATGTTTAATATCATGCATTCCATTTGTTTCACTCTTTCTAAGAAAAGGTTTCCATCTTTGCCGGATAAAAATAAGGCTTGACCTATGAGAGCCTATGATGGAAAACACCTCTTTCTCTTTTGATTTGGCCCATAATCAACTTCATCATGCATTTAGGCATATAAAATCCTATGACTTATGTCAAAATAAGGAGTCCAAAATCAAATAAAATCTGATAAGATTTGCATTAGACTAAGTCATTATTCATACCACTCATGCTCTAGCCTCTTAGGGAGTGAGTTTAAGGACTTTAGTTTCTTTCTAAATAATAAGAATCTAGCCATCTTGCAAAACATATGACTTTACCACATGATTTTAAAATGTAGGAGAAGTTAGTTGGTTGCCAACTCAAGCGGTTATAAGTCTAGCAGTCCAGTGGTTTACTCTCTATTATGGAGGTGAACAATATATTCACTTTCGTCTTAGATTTAGGTTGTGCTTTGGCCCTCACCAAAGCTCCCTAGATTTAGGATCCGAGGTTGTTGTTTTCTTTCAGGGCTACAAGCATAAATCCTCACCTCTTAGGCATTTCTACAATCTTGTATTGTGGAATTATAAGTCCTAGATTTATAATAAAATTTTAACTCAAATATATATAATTCTCCTCAATTTCAAACATATAAAGCCTAACCATAGGATAGTTCGGGATGCTCACTAGGTTTCCTAGTATCATGAGCATCCCCTACTCATCTCCTTTTGGCTTGATAATAAGTCTTTCCTTTTGATCTATCCCATTTGATCTTCCAAACATAGCCAATTTATTGATAGTCCTATCTTTGAATTCTTTGGAGATAATAATATTCCACTTTAATTGAGAGTATTCTTAAGGAACTCACATTCCTTAGGATATAAATAACTATGGAGGCTTTCCCCCATAGGGAACTTTAAAATTCAGTTTAAATAAATCCTACTTTATTCATCCATGTAAAGTAGGAGAAAAATCTCTAGTACATTCGATAAACCATCTTGTCTTAGGAGTCCTTATTACGTGATTAGGTCCATCGCAGGGTAGTGATTTCTATCTTTCGAGATAGTGCACTATTCTTTGATGTCGTAACACCATCACCTCAATAAATACCCCTCGCATCTACATGGTGTCCCTCATGCATATACACATACATAGACTCAAAAAATAAATACCACAATAACATCAAGCATTTTATAAATCTAACGCAAAAGAATAAACGACCAGTGTGGTCTGGTACCACTGTACAACCCGAAAAGAGAAAATGGGTTGCCGAGCTCTACCCTTATAAAACCTGGTATATGTTGACCTCACTTTTGGAGTGAGTTCTCAACATTCTCATCATAGATCTAGGACTCTTATAAACACTAAGAGCTCCTTAGTCTTAAGACACTTCTAGTGATTAGGTGAATACTTAACCTAAGCCTAGAGACTTAGAAGGGTTAGCCATAGGAATAGATTATGCCTTAGGGACTTAGGAAGACTTTCCTACCCTATAAAATAAACACAATCCATGTTTTCCTTCTCAAACCAAAATTTAAAATTCATACAAAATCCAAACTAAATTTCCAAGACTCATAATCAATCTCATGATCAAATTCATGCTCAAATTTTCCATGAACCTTATGATTGAATTCAAAACCCTTTTAAGCTCTTTAATTATGGACTTATCTTAACCAAATTCAAATCAATTCCTATTCATTTGATTTTCTCAAATATCAATTCAATCTTTCAATCAAACTATCAAATTCTAATTCAAACCCAATTCCAAATGATTCAATCCCAAAATCAAATCCAAAGTTCTAAAATTCCTTCCTAAGCCATATGACCCATTTTCATAAACTTAGCCAAATCTCCACCTAAGTCATCCCAAACTTTATTGATTTCTTTATAAATCAATTATTCCTTCATTTAGATTCACAAATATAAATGAAAACCATATTCAAATGACCAAACCCAAATAAAACCAAGCAAAATCCATTCTCAAGCCATATGGGCCTACCTCAATGAACCTAATCAAATCTTAACTCAAATCAACCCAAAATCAGTTGGTTTATTTATAAATCAATTACTCCTTCAGTTATATTCATAAATATAAATGAAACCTACATTCTAATGACCAAAAATAAATCAAAATTAATTTTCTTCTTAGCCCTTTTGACCTACCTCCATAAGCTTGGTTAAATTTGCTTCCAAATCACTCCAAATACTAGTGATTTTCTCATGAATAATTTTTATATTCATTTATATTCCCAAATATAACTGAAATATAAATCCAAATGGCCAAAACCAAATCCAAAATCAAATCAAAACCTAATTCAAGCCTTTTAATCCATTTCCTTGGACTTGGCCAAATCCTATCCAAATCAAGCCAAAATAAATGGGTTTTCTCTTGAATCAATCATTCCTTCAGTTATCTATCCAAATATAAATAAAACTTATAATCATCAAAGCAAACTCAAGTCAACCCAAGTCAAGCCCAAGTTGGCCATTTTAGCTTGAAAACTTCAAATGAGCTAAAATCCATTAGACTCTAAATTAGTTGTAGTTGAATTTAAATTTCAATTCTAGGCTCATATATAAGTTCAACTAAACTTGAATCAAGCCAAAACTAGACCAATTGACCCATTTAGGCCCACTTGACCCAAAGTTGCCTAAAGGGCCTTTTGAGCCAAGTTTTAAGCCAAATTGGATTGAACCAAGCCCATCCAAGCCTCATGGCGTGATCAACAATCACCCTAAGATGATCAATCACATTGAATTGGGTCAAACCAAGTCAACTTTTAGCCTAAATGAAACCTAAACTAGCCAAAACTCACCATACACCAAATTAATTGAAACCATTGATTCACACCAACTCATGATCAATGATTTGGACTTGACCCTCATTTGAGCCAAATCAAG
Organism: Cymbidium sinense; assembly: GCA_021442155.1. Taxonomy (NCBI): domain Eukaryota; kingdom Viridiplantae; phylum Streptophyta; class Magnoliopsida; order Asparagales; family Orchidaceae; genus Cymbidium; species Cymbidium sinense. The sequence goes on from CM038226.1 coordinate 16,890,671, forward strand.
TCAAATTGGCCATTTGACCCAAATTGACCCAAATTAGCCTAAAAGGCCAAAATAGGTCAAATCATAATATGACCCAAATTGGTTGTAACCAATGGCTCAAGTTCATTTCAAATTGATTATTGAAATTGAACAAAGCCATAATCGAGCCCAATTTGACCAATTGGTCAACTTGACCCAACCTAGCCCAAATTGATCTAAAGGGTCAAGTTGACCAAAATCCAAATTAAATCTAATTTGATTCAAACTAAAACCTACAATCATTTTCAATTGACTAATTGAACATGAACCAATACCTAACCCAAGCCAATTTGGCCAATTTGGTCAAATTAGTCAACTTAGCCCATCTGACTTATATGAATCCAAGTGAGACAAAATAAAATATAGGCCAAATTGATTGAAACCACTTGAACTAAACTCTTCAAATTGTCATTTGAACCTAACCCAAGCCTTGATTTGACCCAATTTGACCAATTGGTCAACCTAACCCAACATGACCCAATATGAACCCATTTGACCAAATGAAGCCAAAACCCATTAAACTAACTCATGGCCCATTGGAGGCTAACCAAACCCAACCCAAACCCATCATGGGTCAACCTAAAATCAGCCTCTCCTCCTCCTCCCTATGTGGGATTTTGCAAAAAATAACAAAGTCCACTCTTCCTTTCAATTTGGCAGCCATCAAACTTCCAAATGAGGGATCCCTAAGCTTCCTAGCCAACCCTAGAGGGAGTAGAACTTGCCATGGACCAAAGGGAGGTGAGCCAGCTCACCTCCCTAATAAATCAAACACCCAAGGGATCAAGCCAAGGCCATCTGCCCAAATCAAGCCTTGAGCCACCTCCCACTCCTTCCTCCAACCAAGCCGAGCCACGTGGACTTGATGGCGACCACTCCGACGCTCTGACGGTGGCTAGCAAGCTAAAAAATGGGAAGCAATCATGTTCATCCAACTCAGTAAACCGAGGGGTATACTCCCTCAATTTGAATAAGAAATGGATCAATTCTTTTCGTGAGAGCTTCCTAGCACAATTCTGAGCATCCTTACAATTCCTAGAGCAATCTTGAGCTTCTCTCTCTCGGCATTGCTCCTCCCTGTGCGAAATTGAAATAGGGCACTCCAATCCCAATCCAAGCTCTCTTATTTTGGGACCAAACTCTGATTCCTCTTTCACACACCTTCCACACACATCGTCGAAGCCACCCAAGTCATTTCCCAAGCTCCTAAACCATCAAAAGATAGACTTCGATCATCACTGAGCTCCAAAATGATGGAACTTGATCCACCGAGTGAACCAAGGGAAATTGGATTATGTGCGACTCAATAGGGCTTCATCTCTACTAGATGAAGCTACTTCTGTGGATCCCACCATCGGTCTTGAGCTCCGACGAGGTAATTCCTCAAAATCGTAGAAATAAGAAATTTTTGTTGCAGCTTTTCGAAGGAAATTTACATGTGAGTTGATCTTGACCATTGGATGTATTTGAATTCCTTCCCTGATGGTGTGGATTGATTTTGAAGTTCATCCAAGCCCGGGTGAGCTCGAATTGAACGATCCATGACAGATGGATGTTATCATTAGTTGCTCATAGGAAGAAGGATCCCAGGTCATCTATTTTGCGTGATTGGAATGGACTGCTCTGATCAAATCGCATTAGATCCACCTATTTTCTCCCCTTATGTCGCGGGTTTGATCTACGCCTGTTCGATCCGAGATCGGACAACGTAGATCAATACTGTGTCCGCCGCCGGCTTACTTAGCGCACGGATGTGATAACTTAAATAATCAATCCCATAATGCCATGTAGCAAGTGCACCGCATTAGCGCGCCACGTGGCACCGATGGGATTAAGCTTAATTAAGGTTATTTAATGTGTTTTTAAGGTTGAAACTTTCAAAATTCATAATTAATTATAAAAAAATTCAAAAATATAAATAATGGCTCATTTTAAAGGTATTTCAAAGGAGAATCCATTAAAATTATTCTTAATTAATTTGAATAGTAATTTTAGTTTAATTAGAGTTTAGATAAAATTTTAATTAGCCTAATTACTATCTAATTAATTAACAAATCAATTTCAAACTTTTTGAGAATGTCTAGGGGGATAACATCTGGCTCCTCTATTTTTCTTGGAATTTATTGGTTGATTAATTGAGAGAATTAATTGTTTAAGCCTTAATTACTCTTTTAACTTAATTAAGTGATAATTTAGCATTTGAATAGTAATTAATCAACACATTGGACTGCTTAATAATTGTTGAATAGTGGGGAGGCTTAGGGAATTGGATTGGGGCCTCCTTTTCCCCTAAGTTTCCCTGCTTTCTTAACAAAAATATTAAGTAAAGAAAATGGATTATTGGCTTGATTAACCTTAATTTAATTGTTTCATTTCCCTTAATTGATCCTTAGAGCTTTAGGTGTTTAATAACCTAAAGAGAGTTAATGAAATTATGGTTAGAACACATGTGTGAGAAAACCCTAAAAGTAATTAAGTGAGTATCTTAAGCCTAATTAATTAATGATTGTGAGCTAATTTCAATAGGCTCCTTTTCATTTCATAAGAGCATTGCTATTTACTTTTCAATTCATTTGCATATTACATTATCTCATAATCATTTAATTAATTATCTTAAGGTAACACAAGGGGTTAATTAATTGATTTAATTCATACTTAACCTAATTAATCCATAAAATCAACTTATTTGCTTTTCATTAAATTAAATTAACTCAGACATGGGGAATGGGATTAGGATTAGCAAACTTTTCTCATATTTCCTAAATCAAATCAAATATAAAATTAAAAATGACACTAAGAAACTTTGGTTTATTTTAATTGAACTTATTTAATATGAATGTCCTTAGAAATTAGTTGGATTGAATGAAATCATGTGCTTATGTCTCTTTATTTCTTTCCAATCATATTAAATATTATATGCCACTTGATTCATGCATTCATCTTTATCTAAAATTAATCAAATTAAATGATTTCTTTTATGCCAAGCTTGCATTAGTTTAAATTTAATATATATATTATTATTATTATTAAATCTAAATTTTTTTTCAAAATTTATAAATGAATGATTACATATGTTATGAATGCTAGTTATAAATACATAAAAGATGATTATAGCTTAAGTGTATGAAGTGAAGTTTCTTTTCTTTCATTCATGTATTGATTTATATAAATAAAAATATTAATGGGCATATAGCATGGACATCTCGGGAATACGAGGCTTTAGTTAGCACTAAGGAGGTCATTTAATTACCTATTGATCTCACTTTTGGAGTGAGCTCTCAACTTCCTCAATCATAGTTCTAGGACTCTTATAAACACTAAGAGTTTCTTAATTTTAAGACACTTCTAGTGATTAGGTGAACACTTAACATAACCCTAGACACTTATAAGAGTTAGCCGTAGGAATAGGTTGTGCCTTAGGGACTTAGGAGGACTTGTCTAACTTATAGCCTAAACCCAATCCTTGCTTCCTTCTTCCAATCCAAATTTCAAATCAAATCCAACTATCAAATGATTGAAACTTATGATTAAATTCAAATTTCAATTCCCTTCCTAAGCCCTCTGATTTTCTCTTATGGACTTAGCCTTAACCAAATTCAAATCAACTCCAATACAATTGATTTTCTCAATTATCAAATTCAATCTAAAAATAAAATTCCAAATCATAAATCAATTCCAAACTATCAAATGATTGAAACCCATGATTAAGTCCAAATTCCAAAATCTCTTCCTAAGCCATATAAACCACCTTCATATGCTTAGTCAAAACTCCTTCAAACTAACTCAAACTTGGTTGATTTATTTATGAATCATTCATTCATTCATTTATGTTTACAAATACAAATGAAATCCAAATTGTAACCATTCAAATCAAATCAAAATAGATCAAATAAAACCAATTCTCTTTGACTTACATCCTTAATTTGGTCAATTTGTTTCCAAATCACTCCAAACTCAAGTGATTTTCATAATTTATTTATATCTTCATTTATAGTCACAAATATAAATCAAATATAAATTCAAAATGGTCCAAACCAAATCCAAATCAAATCAAATTCCCAGTTTTAGCCCTTTTAGCTAAATTCTTGAACTTGGCTAATTGATACCCAAATCAACTCGAAACTTATGGATTTCTTTATGATTCAATTATTCCTATAATTATTGACTCAAATATAAACATAAACCACCTTAATCAAACCAAATCCAAGCCAACCCAAATCAAACCCAAGTTAACCCTTTTGACTTGAAATTGTCATATGAACCAAAACCCATTTGGCTCCAAACCAATTGCAATTGGATTTATATTTCAATCCTAGTCTCATATGTGAGTTCAACTAAACTTGAATCAAGCCTTGATCAAGCCAATTGACCCATTTAGGCTCACTTGACCCAAAGTGACCTAAAGGACCTTTTTGAGCCAAGTACTAATCTAACCCAAATTTGATTGAACGAAGCCCATCTAAACCTCACAACATAACCAACAACCACCATAGGGTGATCAATTGCATTGAATTAGGTCAAACTAAGTCAAACCTAGCCTCTGACCAAGTCAACTTTTAACCCAAATGAAACCCAAGCTAGCCAAAATCTACCATTTTCCAAATTGATTAAAACCATTGACTCAAACCAATTCATAATCAATGATTGAACATGACCAAACCATCAATTGAGCTAAACCAAGCCCAATTGGTCATTTGACCTAAGTTGACCCAAATTGGCATAAAAGGCTAAAATAGGTCAAATCATGATTTGACCGAAATTGATTGCAACCAATGGCTCAAGTTCATTCCAAATCACTTATTGAACTTGACCAAAGTCATAATTGAGCCCAAGTTAATCAATTTGTCAACTTAACCCAACCTAGCCCCAATTGACCTAAAAGGTCAAATTGGATAAAATTCAAATTAAATCTAAATTAAACCAAACCAAAGCCTACAAGTATTTTTAATTGATCAATTGAACTTTACTCAACCCTTAACCCAACCCAATTTAGTCAAATTGGTCAAATTGGTCAACTTGACCAATTTGACCTTGAATCCAAATGAGTCAAATCCAAACCTAGGCGAAACCAATCCAAACCAATTGAACCAAAACATTCAAAATCATCATATGAACCTAACCCAACTTTGGTTTGACCCAATTCGACCAACTGGTCAACCCAACCCAACATAGCTCAAATTGAACCCATACACCAAACCAAACCACTCAAATCCAATTTATGGAATCTTGTGGGCTGATCTAACTCAACTTAAACTCACCCTAGGTCAGCCTAAGACCTCCCCAAAAGCCATGTGGGCCCCACCCAAGGGGATTAGCCATCAAACCATGGGATTTAAGCTTCAAAACTAATGGATCCAAGCCAAGTCAACTCTCCCATCCCCATGGTAACCCCATAGCACTCAATAGAACCTTCTCCTAACCCACTTAGCCAACCTAACCCACTCTAGGCCAGCCAAGGACCTTTGGGAGGTGAGTTGACTCACCTCCAACCCAAATCGAGCACTCAATGGATCCAAACCTTGCAAACTTTGCACAATTGATACATGGTAGCCTCCCATCACTTCTCTCATCCCTGGCATGGCACTTGAACTTGATGGAGACAAGTCGGCTGACGGCGGCCTGTAGATCGTGCATCCGCCCATCCATCATGAGAAATTAAGGGGTATACCCTCTCAATTCAAGTGAAAATCAGAGCCATTTGCATCGAGAGACTTTCTAAGCCAATTTTGAATCCCCTCAAAGCGGTCCCAAGCATCTTCAAGCCCTCATGGATCGACATTGCCCATTCCCTAGCAAAGCCAGAATAGGACACCCCAATCTGGAGCAATACTCCCTCGTTTCATAATCAAACTCAAATTCTTACCCACACTCTCACCTAGCCATGCTAAGCCAAGCGCGAGTTATTTCACGAGCTCCCAAGTGGTTGGAGGTGTGACTATGAGCCAAGTCCTTACGTGTGTGGATTGATGCGAGCTCACCACCTAATTGAAACCAAAGCTTCACGGGCCTGTGGAGGTGAAGCTACCTCCGATGACCGGACATTAGCTCCAGTGAGGTAATTTTGCAAACCAAGCTTTGTAGGCAAAAATGGGTTAGTCTTTTGTGAAGTAAATTCAAACGTCATGTGAATTTGATAGTTGGATGTGTGTGCATCCCCTCCTCAAAGGTGTAGGATCAATTTGGAGGCAATCTGCTCGGGTGAGTTTGGATCGAACGGGGAGAGATGGACGACATTCACCTTTTGTCGTTCACGAATGGGATATATCATGAGTCATCTATTCCATGTGATCAAAATAAACGACTCTAATTAAATCCCACATTAGATCCCATGATTCTCTTCCTAAACTGTGGATCAAATCATGGCCATCTAATCTTAGATTGGGTCCACGGAAAGATGCATCCAGTGAGTGATACAGTGTGACAACTTAAATAGCCAATCCCGTCGCACCACATGGAAAGTGAATCACGTCAACCACCATATGGCACGATGGGATTAAGGCTTTAATTTGGCTATTTTAATTAATTTTTAAGGCTGAAACTTCCTAAATTCATAACTAATTATAGAAAAATCCAAAAAAGAATACAAACTTTGGCTCATTTTAAAGGTATTTCAGAGTAGAATCTAGGAAAATTATTATTAATTGATTTTGAATAGTAATTTTAGCTTAATAAAAGTTTAATTAAAAATTTAATTAGCTTAATAACCCCTTAATTAAGCATCCAATTAATCTCAAATTTTCTACAAATATCTAAGTAGATGACCTCTCCCTCCCCTATTTTTTGGGATTTTATTGGTTGCTTAATTAGGGAAATGAATTGATTAATCCTTAATCACTCTCTTAATTTAATTAGTGAATGAATAGTATTTTAATAACTTATTTAAGCCTAATTACCTTTATGGTACAGTAAGGAAACTTAGGGAGTGTGATTGGGATATTTTTCCTAATTCATTTCCTAGATTTCCTTAACTTTTTAGAATTAACTTAATTGATGTTTAATGAGGAAATTAATTGCTTAATTAATTAATTAATTAATTAATTTCCAAGACAAAATTTAGAGCCTAATTAAGTGTTTGAAATGACTTAGGGATTGATTGATTGATCCATCTCCTAAATTAATTTCATCATCCTAATTAAAATAATAAAAGAATTCAATCAACTAATTAATAAGCTTGATTTAACTCAATCAAAAATTCACCTCACACCTAAGAAACCTTTAATTGATCTTGGCTAGCTTCTTGGGTGTTCAATTACCCAAGATGAGAGATAATGAAATTATGGTTAGCTCATATGTGTGAGAAAATCATAAAATAGTTAAGTGAGATCCCTTAAGCTTAAGTAACTATTAATCATAAGTCAATTGCATTAGGCCCCTTTCATTTCTTAGGAGCATTACAAATTTACTTTTCATGTGGTTACATATCATATTGGCTTATTATTAATTAGTTAATTAAGGTGATATAGGTAAGGGTTAATTAATTCACTTTATACCTTAACCTAATTAAAATATAAAATCAACCTAAATATTCTTCATTAAACCAAATTAATTCACACATGGGGAATTGGATTAGGATTAGCAAACCTCTTTCATATTTTCTAAATCAAATCAAACTCAAAGTTAAAAATGTCTTTAAAGAATTTTGGTTTATTTTAAATAGCCTTATTTAATGTGATTGTCCTTAGGAATTAATTGGGATGAATGAGATCATGTGCTTATATTCCTTTATTTCTTTCCAATCATGCTAAATATTGCTTGCCATGTGAAATCATGCATTCATTTCTTTTAAAACTAATTAAATGAAATGTTTTCTTTTATGTCTGCATGTGTTGACTTAAATTAAAAATATGTGGCTATTATTACTATTAAATCAAAAAGCTATTTTCAAAAGCTCATAAATCAATTATAATATATGAAGTGCTGCTAATTACAAATATCTATAAGTTTGCATGTGATGATAATATAAGATATGCAATATGAAGTTTGCTTTCCTTATCTTACATGGATTCACATAGACAAGTGTATAGTTCATTTGAAAAGAACCCAACATTTGCTAAATCCTCTATGCATCTCATGTTAAGACTTAGGAAGAATTTCATATCACATATGTAAATCATACAATCAAATCAAATATCTTGCATGACTTCTTATTCTTGTGGTTCTTTTTTTGTACATTCATTTGTGATGTATTAATATAGGATGTTAGAGTGTATGTGCGGTCAGATGTTAGTAGATATTTAAATCATGTCTTTTCTATTGTGCTTAAAGGGTTATCATAAAATAAAATATAAATGCATTTGTTGTGTAGGTTGCTTATCCTCAAGCATACAAGTTAGAAATGTAATTGGTTACCCAATGTGGAGTGCTAAGTCCAAATTATTTATATAACTTTTGTATGGTGTGTTTTAATATTTATTTTGTAGGTGTAGCTAGATTTACTTTCCTAATTTTGCATTAGATTAATAAGTGTTATGGGGATTAGGATGAGCAATTATAAGACCAAAATGTTCCATATGATACCTTTAGAGCAAGCACATCTAAATCAAGACAAAAAGAAGAAAGAAATGAAGCAAGTTAAATGAAGAAATGAAGAAGAAAGAATGAAGAATGAAGACCCCCCATAAAATTCATCATTTGTAATTATAATTATTATTTTTAGATGTATAAGAAGCTTCTACCCACATATCTTTTTTTTTGCATTAACATTTGTAATTTTCTTATGTTGTGATAACTTTATATTATTTGATATTTTGTTTAGCTTGCATTAGAAAAAAGCTTCTTTCATAGTTTATTTATGATTGGTGATTATGGTTGGATGTGATTAGGCTCTAGGATAAAATAAATTTTCTACCCAAACTAACAACTCATAACTAAACTTTTAAAATAACTCATAATCTCACATAAAAGCCTAGGCATTAAATCAAGATAATAAAATATTTAGCAACCCCTTAGTTGGATTGTATGTTTAATATCATGCATAACCATCTTATCTCTCTCTTATTAAGATAGGGCTTCCATCTTTGCTCGATAGAATGGACTCAACCTTTAAGAGCATAACACCTCTTTCTCTTTTGATTTGGCCCATAATCAACTTCTCATGCATTTAGGCATACAAAATTCTATAGCCTGCATCAAAATAAAGAGTCCCAAATTAAATAAAATTTGATAAAAGTTTGCATTAGATTAAGTCATTATTCATACCCCTCATGCTCTAGTCTCTTAGGGAGTGGGTTTAAAGACTTAGTTTTTTTATAAATAATAATAGTCTAACCATTTTGCAAAGCATATGACTTGCCTACATGGTTTTAAAATGTGGGAGGAGTTAGGCTACCACCTAGGTAATAAGTCCAATGAGTTTACTCTCTTATGGAGGTAAACCATATACTCACTTTTGACTTAGATTTAGGTTGTGCTTTGGCCCTCGCCAAAGCTCCCTAGATTTAGGATCGATTATTTCCCTTTGGACAAGCATAAATCCTCACCTCTTAGGCATTTTCCATAATCTTGTATTGTGGAATTATAAGTCTAGATTTCTAATAAAATTTTAACTCAAATAAATAAATCTCCTCAATTTCAAATACATAAAGCCCAATCATAGGACAGATTGGAGTGCTCACTAGATTTCTTAGTATCATGAGCACTCCCTATTCATCTCCTTTGGTTCTCTCCCCTTTTGATCCATCCCACTTGTTCTTCTAAAATACAACCAATTTATTGATAGTCCAATCTTTGAATTCTTTGAAGACAACAATCACCTACTTTAATCGAGAGTATTCTAAAGAGATTCACTTTTTGTAAGATGTAATTAACTATGGAGGCTTGCCTCCATAGGGAACTTAATGAACCCAGTTTAAATAAACTTTGCTTTACTTTTCCAAGTAAAGTAGGAAAAAAATCTCTAGTATATTCAAGGACCCATCATGCTTTAGGAGTCCTTATAGGTGATTAGGTCAATTGTAGGGTAGTGACTTCTATCTTTTGAGATAGTACACTATTTCTTAATGTCATACCTCATCACCTCAATAAGTACATTCTCAGATCTGCATGGTGTCGACATACACAACACACAACCAAAAAATAAACACCATAAAATTTTCTGTCGACTCCGCTGGGGATGGTTCTTTTTTCTATGTCTAGTAGATGATTATTGTCTCCAAGTATCGATAGTGGACTTGTATTTTATGTGAGTCCAGACTATTTTCCTTCCATTGGCACTTAGCTTATTTCATTCTTAAGCAAAGTTAGCCAACATCCTTTAGGTTTTAGGACCTCGTGTAGGTCTTGAAACCCCTAGTTCCCAATAGGTGAACAAAATTTATCAATAAATGGGAGAGATAATAAAAATTTAGAACCTCCTTACCACTAGCTTGGTGAGGCAAGATTCATCATAAAATTTAAAAAAAAAATTTCTTTCACAAAATGACACTTTCCAAAAGCACTCCTTTTTGAAAATAGCCATCTTAATTTAACATGCTCAAATTTGTTGAATAAAGATTCTATTTTCAAATCATAATATAAAATTGAACGTCCACTCAGCATATTTCACAATGCCAGAGTGGAAGTTTCTCTCTTTTTCAAAATCAAGAAATCACATACATGGCATCAAAGCATGTTGTTGAAATCTATTTAACATACTTAAGATTTGTTAAATAAAATTTCCCTCTATTTAGAATCTTATTTGACATGCCATTTTGTCAAAGAAAGATACATCCCCTTAACATATCAATTTGTTAAGTGAGAATCTCATTTTCAAAGTAAATTTGATTCTCACTTAACACATTAAGGTTGTTAAGTGAGTATCTCATTTTTCATGTACATTTGGTTCTCACTTAACATATCAAAGTTGTTAAGTGAGAATCTCATTTTCAAAATATATTTGATTCCAACTTAACATACCAAATTTGTTAAGTAAGGATCTCCTTTTTCAAATCACATCACATTTGGGCTTTCACTTAACATATCAAATTTGTTAAGTGAGAGTCCCATTTTCAAATAAAAATAAAACATATATCAATCACATTTGACTTTTATTTAACATACCAAATTTGTTAAGTGAAAGTCTCATTTTTTAAACATAAATCAAACACATGTGGCTTCTACTTAACATATCAAATTTGTTAAGTAAGAAGCCCCATTTTCAAATCAACACTTCACTTATCTCAAGCAAAAGGTATTTCACAAAAAAAATCTCAAACACACAATCACAACCTCTTCTTAGCATACTCAAATTTGCTAAAAGTTATTTTAAATCCTTATTATTTTCAAATAAGATACACAAAAATAAATATCTCCAAAAATCTCTCTCAAATTTTGAACCCCACCCAACCTACCTAAATTGGTTGTATGGGTTCTAAAATCAAAAGAATCAAATGGCAAAGACTCTCCTCCAAACACCAAAATCTGTCCAATGAACCCCACTTAACATATTTCATTGAAGTGTGGGTTCAAAACTCCAAATCTATGTCACTCTCTTGGGGATGAATATTAAAGTAGAAATCTGACTCAAATTACATTTCAACACACATGCAATCATTCAGATCGGTCGGCTCATTAAGTTGTTTTTTCCACATGGCTTATTGGCCAGAAGAGAGGATTCAAAGCACGTGTCACTTGTGAGGCGACCCTCACCCATTAAGTCGAGATGAGGTTGTTGGGCGAAGCGGTCATCCGCATTGACATGCCCTCGATTCCCCTCTTGAAGAGGAAGGTGGTTCCACACCCCATTCTGATAGTTCAGCCCATCCGGTTGTGCCACCATTGTTCAGAGCTACTACCTCCTCTTTGGTTACCCAAGGAAAGGCTATCTTAGCGAGATAGTCTCCTCCACTTTGAGGTACTAGTTCCCACTCTATCTTGTTCATACTTAATGCCGTAATAAAATTGATTAGAGCAGAGTAGCCGTGATCTTGAGGCTGCATCACATAGCAAGGAGGGTTCTCCCAGAGGTCTCACCACTTTCACAACAAGTTCCACCCCTCTTGGCCTCGGATGGAGGAAGATTCTGAGGATTGCTTCTCCCCACCATTGCATATTATGAGACACTGGATAGGGAGCACAGGAGGCCCTATGTCGGACTTAGGACTATCCTACACCAGGTTGGAAGAGCATATGGATGCTTGGAGTCGTACCTTATTTGATCTACGATCATTGATCCCTAAGAGTGTGAGGGGTCGGATCCATAGAGAGAGGGCCATGGAGGCTCAAGCATCTACTCAGGTAGGCAAGAAAGGTTGGAGGTATGTCAGGTAGTCGGTAGCCTCCACTCTGATGGATTTTTTGGATCGTCCTGCCGTCAGGGCCGATCATTTGGATAGGATTGTTCTTACCCTAACTAGAGAGATCTCCCATTGAGGGTACTCGGTGCCTTCACACCACTCCCTCATCGTCACCATCACACCACAACTCCAACATCCACCACTCTGCCAAGATAAGAGGAGGGTGACCTTTGGTTATCTGACTATGACCAAAGGATCTCACTCCATCTACTCCACCTACTAGAGTGAGGATGAGTTCCCCTACTCGACCTCCTACTTCAATTCTGGTGAAGGAGTGGTGACCCCGCAGCATCGTGGTTGCACCACCACCACCATCGAGCGGTGGCGTGCGGTTGTAGGGGAAGGTGGCATCTCATAATTCCCATGGCGGTGGATCTCCCAGGATACCACTCCACCGATGAATAGCGAGCATATCTCTTCCGGTGAGCATGACCCTCCCGAGCTAGCACTCTAGTGGCGTGTGTTAGATGCATTTCAGTCAGTGACCATAGTCCCTCCACTGGTCTACCCCGAGTGTTTGTGCCCAAGCATTTAGATCATTCCTTAGTTAAGAACATAAATGCTTTTCGAGAAGGGAACTCTTAGGCAGTGACTGCACATATTCTAAGGATGGGTTGGTAGAATTTGATGTCGATGAGGATGACCTTCTTGAGGATTTTGTCGAAGTCCACATGGTCGATACTAAGAGTTCCCTTTAGAGAGGTCAGCATAGCCAGGAAGATATTGTAGTTGAATAGGACAATGCCATCCAATCAACTCAACACCTCCTCCATCAGCTTAGGCAGAAGGATGATCACATTGATAGAATGGGGAAGAAGATCGAGTTGATGCGACATTTAAATTCGAGAATTCAACCCGTATAGCCTTCTTCCATAGCGGCCAACAGAGTAGAGTTGGCACACACTTTAGATCACCCTAGATGTTCTTGCCAAAGAAGGCAGTGGTAGCTTGCATAGGAAAGTAGTGGATAGCACCTCCATGCATGAGAAAGACATTACACACATGGTAGAGTAGAAGGTGAGGGATGAATTGGCACAAGCATGAGGTGGCTCATATGTTCCAAAGGGTAGACCCTACCTAGAGGAATTTGATGGTGTCCAATATCCTAAGGGCTTTTGTTCCTCCTTCAAAATTTTGATGGTGGGAACCCGAGCACATAGCACATTTCAAGGCCAGATGTTGCAATGCCGGTGGCAGCGATGCACTCTTATTTTGCCTCTTCATTAGTAGCTTGATAGGCATCACATTTAATTAATATGCTGAACTACCCAATGCTTCAATGAAGACATTTATTGAGTTGGAGCAGCTCTTTATTAAGAGATTTGTTGGAGCTCAAGCGATCTCGTTGTAGCTCAAAAATAACCCGATGAGTCTTTTATTGATTAAATTCTTAGATGGCACAATTTAAATATGAAATGCGAACCATAGCTCTCTGAATAGCATGCCATTGAAATTCTACTCAAGAATATCCATGACCCGGTTGCCTTCATGCTTAAAGGGTTTACCATTAAGACATTTAAGAAATTAATCAACAAGGTAGCTAATCTACAAGGGGAGGTCAAACAGTAATCTTTCCATGATCAATTAGCCAAGCCCAGACCATAGAAGGCATTTGAGAAAAATCCAGGGGTAGTCACAGTAGTTAATAAGGGAAGCATTAGCAGGTTGCGGTCAGGCCCTCGAGCTCATTCTCCACTACCACCTTCGTTTCCACCACCCCAGACCATCTAAGTTACCACAGTGGCCACCTTTGGCACCACCTTATCAGCGGCATCAGCAACAGTACTTCTATTCACCACCAGGTAACTACCATTTACCTACTCTTGTTGACAAATTGAATAAAACTTATTCATTTAAGAGGGAGTTAGTTAGTAAGATATTTAAGAACCTCTTAAAGCGATTTAGTTAGAGCCTAGGAGGGATGGATATGGCAAGAGTCATGATCCAAACTATTTCCCACCATGCTGGGTCATGTCTTGAAGATTGATTACTTACCTTTAAGGGTGGCTTGACAGTGGTGCCATTGTCATCCCTAAGGAATACCTATTAGAACATCCCTCTAGTTCTGTTTGGGAATCCTTGGGGATACACGTGATCTTCTTAAGATAGAGGAAGGTTGGGATATTTTTCTATCTCAAACCTCCAAGAAAATCATTTCTAAGATAAAAAAGTTACCTTTGTAGGTGCCTGAAGTAGCTCAAACCTCTAACTCTAAGGAAGGTTTCAAGTTGCTAGGGACAGCTTGAGGGAGGAAGATCTCCAGCAGCAGCAGCGATAGCCTCCACTTGCCTGGGATAGTACAATAGCACAACCACTGACCGAGTCTAGCACTCCTTCCATAGTTGCAACTACAGTTCCTTCAGCCCGCTCATCTTCAAGTAGTCGTATTGTATCAACAGAGGGGGGAGCCCAATCCTTCACTCCGCTTATTTTACTTTATTTCTAATTTGTACCTCCATCCAAATCTAAGAAATCAATGAAGAAGAAGACTGATTCTGCTTACATCCTCTCTACTTTTGATAATATTGACTTTATTCCTATAGAAAGCTCTCCAAGTACTAATAATTATAATAATTCTGATCCACTCCTTTTTTATTTAGAAATAGATTACACATTCTTAAATCACCCGGGTTCACCCATTGAGATGATTTGGAGTCATCGACTCAATGATCCTATAGGAGAAGTCTGATGAGCGGTAGAACTTTCCATTAAACCATCTCATGAAGTCAGTCAACCTTCGTAGTGGCAAAGTTCTACCTCCTATGGTAGCACCTCAGGATAAGGGTAAACAAGTCATTGGTTCTAGCGATCAGGAAGCCCCTCCACAGGATGCTCTACCTATGGATATGGTTGTGGAGGACCAACCTAGAGTTGACTACAATATCCTCGCTCACCTAATAAAGTTGCCAGCTAAACTAAGTATATATGATGTCTTTGCCTTATCCAAAGAGATGTGGGAGTCATTGATCAAAGATCTTCTTAATCCAGAAATATGCTTAGCTCAGTTGACCGTTGTTGGAGAGGAGGCATGTTATTCAAGAGAAGCTCGTGGAGTTACATTCACCGATGAAGACCTTCTGGGGACAATGAGCATAAGTCCTCTACATCACAGTGGACATGGGTGATTAGACTCTCAAGGTGTTGATCCAAGTGCATGGAATATTATGAGTCTAAAGACCATTTCTACTTGAGGATTGACATTCTCTACGGGAGAGAGATGATGTTAAGAGGATTCAACAAGCAAGGCAAGAGGGCTTTAGGCTCATAATGTTACTCTAGAGATATATGATGACTAGAGAGAGCCAAGTTCTACATAATTGATTGGATACATCTTTCCTTTGCTCATGCCTTGGATACATGAAATAACATAGCTCCATCTCTTTACATGAGTGCATCAAATTTTTTGAAGAGGTGGAATCAGTATGTGTCAAAGAGACTTAAAGCCATTTTAGTTAGAGGTTGAGATATATAAAGATGCGGCCTACTATCTTCCTCTAAATCAAAAAGTCTATTCTCGCAAACTTGGTGAAAGTTTAAAATAAAAGAAAAAGAAATAAAAGAAAAAGAAGAAAAATAAAAAGAAAAATAAAAAGGAAAAGAAAAATAAAATAAAAGAATAAGTGAGCGAGAATCAGACACCGAGGAAGAAGTAGAGCCAGATATTGGATTCCACTCATAGTTCATTCCTCCATACAAACATATAGGTAGAATGACTTGTCCCCCACCTAGTAGAGGAAGAGGCAAGTCCAGAGGCAATTCTAGAGGTGGAAGACCTCCTTGCTAATGGCTAACTAGTAGGAGCTATGTTCCAGCTCATAGGAATATCCCCGCTATTCACATAGACTTAAGAGTCTAGTTCGGAGGATGAGTCTCATGTGGTTAGCATGCCAACAAACCCCTTTCAACGGGTCCCTTTGGAGGTGACGTTCAAGCCAGACAATGATGATGACTAGGCCTCCAGGCAAAGTATGAATGTATCCAAATCATCATTATATAGAACAATCAGGCAGTTGTTGAGAACTTTAGCTCTAACCTCACTTTCTTCCCAAAAAGTTGAAGGTTTGGTAGTTAAGGAGGCCCTCAAGTCATTTACAAATATCAAGCTAAAGAGGTTTTTGTTTGGAGGATCATCCTCAAGTTAGGAAGTTGATGTAGAACTTGCATGTGATTCATATAAAGATTTTATACAACTACCTTTTCATTGGTATTCGCCTTGTGTTCTTAACTTAGCAAAGAAGGGATTAATCCCACATATTTGGTCTAAACATAGGTCGAATTACTTTGAAAAATTATAGGACAACCAAAGTAGACATTCTCAATCAAGACTAGGAGACTAGGATTCGACATAGTGGGTCCAATCGGCGATGACAACCATTGCCTAGTCATCACCACTCATTTGGGGTCTGATAGGTTCTTCTCAAATCATGCTAACTCTTATGAGGAGGTATGTTTAGAAATTTCAGATGATCCAAATGAGCTTGAAGTCAAAAAAGAACTGCCCGAGTTTGAAGAAGAGATCAGATCAACCATCGATGAACTTAAAGAGATCAACTTAAGAATCAAAAATAATCCACGTCTGACATACATCAGCTCCTTATTGAATAAAGAAGAAACCAATGAATTAGTTAGCCTATTAGCTGAGTTTAAGGACTGCTTTACATGGAGTTATGAAAAAATGCTCAATTTATCTCCTGACGTAACAATCCACAAACTAGTAATAGATCCTAATGTTAATCCTATCAAGCAAGCTCCTAGATGCATGCGATTAGAAATTGAGCAATAGGTCATTTCTAAAATCAAAAAATTGATCAATGCTGGCTTTGTCAAGGTAGAAAGATATCCTAGTTGGTTAGTCAGTGTCATCTCAGTCACAAAAAAGAATGACCAAATTCGCATATGCATTGATTTTAAGGATTTGAACAAGGCATGTCCTAAGGATAAATTTTCACTTTCTATACCAGAGCAAATGGTGGACATTATCTCATCTCATGTAGTATTCTTCTTTATGGATGGGTCATCTGGCTACAACCAAATCAAGATGGCCGCTAAGGATAAAAGAAACATTGCTTTTCAAACCCTGATTGGAAGCTATTATTATAAGGCCATGTCTTTCGGCCTTAAAAAATGCACTACATACAGCCATGACTTGATTTTCAATGAACTCATTCATCATCAAGTTGAATACAATGTTGATGATCTAGTAGTCAAAAGCAAAGAAAAGGAAGACCATCTCTTGACTTGAGAGTAGTTTTGAGCAGTTAAGACAATTTAACCTCAAAATGAATCCCTAAAGTGTGCATTGAGTAATAGCAGGAAATTTTTTGGGTTTGTTGTTGACACCGGGAATAGAAATCAACCCAGAGAAATCAAGACTATCTTAGAAATGTCACCCCTTAAAAATCTAACTCAACTTAGATCATTTCAAGGGTGGTTGGCATCTAAGATGCTTCATATCCAACTCATCAGGAAGATTCCAACCATTCTCAGCACTTGTCATAAAGGATGCCAAGTTCAAGTAGAATTACAAGTGACAACATGCTTTTGAAGACATCAAGCACTACCTGATGATGCCACCAATTCTAGTAACCACTATCCCGGGAAAATGATTATTCCTCTACACCACTGCATTAGATGACTCGCTTAGCATTTTTTTGGCCCAAGCCAATGATGAAGGGAAATAAAATGCTCTCTACTATCTCAATTGTCATCTAATCCCTACTGAGGTAAACTACCCACCTATTGAAAAGCACTACCTAGCCTTAATCTTTACATCCCAAAAGCTACAACATTATATGATTTCTCACAAGGTGAATCTAATCTCTAGAATCAATCCACTATAATATCTCATAACATGACTAATGTTATCTGTACAATTGGCATGTTGGTCTATAATTTTATTAGTTTGACATCACATTCTACCCTCATGTATGAAAAGATAGGCACTAGCAGATTTCTTAGCAGCACACCCACTTCCTGTTGATTCTCCACTTATTGATGATCTCCCCGATGAATAAATTATAAATTTAGGGGACACTAGCATTCATCATTGGGAGATGTATTTTGATGGTATGACTTCCTCTCAAAAAGGAGAAGAATCATGATCTATTCTTCCAGGAAAGACAGGGGTAGGAATAGTTCTCCTAACTCTGGACCGCGATGTGATGAGATTCTCATATTATCTATCTAACTCATGCACCAACAATGAAGCTGAATATGAGGCTCTGTTTGCTGGTCTGGAGTTAATCATTACACTATGCATCCAGGGCATTGACATCTTCGAGGATTCTCAGCTCATCATCAACTAAATCGATGGGTCTTACAAAATTCTAAAGCCTAAGCTCCATCATTACCACAAGTATACCATGGAGTTGTGGGCTCAAATCCCAGAGGTCACTATCTACAAGATTCCTCATGGAGATAATGCTATAGCAGATGCATTGGCCAAGCTCGCCAAGGTGCTAGCATACCCAGAAGATGAGTCCATTCCAAAAAGGGTCCAAAATAGACAAGTCTTATCCCTTATTGATGTTGAACTAATCGAGAGACTCTCTCTTGAAGGGGAGGTTGCCATTGCCAAAAAGGATGATGAGTCAGATTGGAGGAAACCATTCATGGATTACCTAAACACAGATAAACTACCTCAAGAGAATTCATTAGCCCATCAGGTGAAACAAAGAGCTCTCTCCTATTCTCTCATGGAAAGCACCTTATATCGATGATCTTTCAATCATATATGGTTACGTAGTTTAACCAAATGTGAAGCCCGTAAGATCATGTCTGAGGTACATTCAGGTTTATGCGGAGCTCACCAGTTCGGTATGAAGATGAACGCCAAGATCAAAAGACTAGGATACTATTGGCCTTCGATGATTACATACTGCATGGATGTAGCTAGGAGGTGCCACCAATGTCAGGTGCATGGTGTGGTCCTACATCAACAACCCAACATTCTACACCCTACATTGGCCTCGTGGCCATTTGAGTGTTGGGGCACTGATCGATCCTCCTTCTTCCAAGGGTCACCGATTCATTCTAGTTGCCACTGACTACTTTTCCAAGTGGGTGGAGGTAATCCCACTCAAAGAGGTCATAGCTCAGCATGTACTCTAGCTTTTTAGAAATCATATCGTATATAGGCTCAGGGTACCTCAGCAAATTATATTATATAATGGTACTGCATTCAAGAGCACTAAAATAAATAGCTTTGTCCGGAGACACAACATAGATTAGAGATACTCTACCATCAACTATCTAAGGGCAAATGGTTTAGTAGAAGCATTCAACAAAACTCTCATCCAAATTATAGAATACACTTGACGATAATGTTTAGTGGCATTAACAATTGGTTGAAGCCTTGTGGGCCTACCGCATCACATATAGAACTCCAACTCAATCTACCCCCATTCTCCTTAGTGTATGGGTCCGAAGTCATTCTACATTAAGTCCAACTCCATTACTAGGATAGTTGTGGGTAGCAAGATTACTACAGAGCGTAATACCAAGTCACATTGGAAGAGCTCAAGGTGTGGAGGGGACACCGCATGCCGAATCTCGAGTTATACAAAGACAAAATGATTCAAGCTCACAACAAGATCCGTCCCAGAGCTTTTCAAGTAGAGAGCTTGTTTTAGTTCTAAGGTGACTAATTGTTGCCCGTCGAAAGATGTGAGGCAAGTTTAAACCCACTTGAGAAGACCCTTTTTGCCACAGAGAAGGCCTACCAAAGAGGATCTTATCAGCTCATACACTATAAGAGAGAGCACCCTATGCTTCCAATTAACGGGCTCCACTTAAAGAAATATTATCCATAAATCTTGTTTGAAAATAATCATCAATAAAGCTTCTTTTCATAACAAATTCTATCTCTTATGTGTTAGAAATATCTTTCACTTGCGAGTCTGCCACAATGTGTTTAGGGTAGGTGTAAGAGAACCCAAGCGACATCCTATCCCTCCATATCACAAACATAATCTATAATCAATCCTCCAGTGCTACTAGAATAGCTGTAAGGGAACCCAAGAGGCATCCTACTTCGACTAGCGCAACTAAGTTAGGTGTAAGAGAACCTAAGCAGCATTCTTTCTTGGTGGAGTCACATTTGTACGTATTTAGGATAGGTGTAAGAGAACCCGAGTGGCATCCTATTCCTTCTTTCACATCACAAATAAACACATATTTTGTCTCAGGCTATTTTGAAGTGGGAGAAAAGCCCCATGTGGCACTAACTCATTACTCACTCTAGGTCGGGTCGATATGATACCTTCTTAGTGTGTCACCCTAATGGTCATTTGTCTGGCGGATGTGAGTCACCATGCTTTCTTCTTGACTTGACCATTGTAAACCGATGAGTGCCTTGTTGATTTTATAGGCCTTACCACGCAGCCGGTAAACTATCCCATGTTAACTTCATTTAAGAAGGCGTAAGCCTACATGCTTTCTTTTTGAAATAGACATCATGCACTAACCAGGTCGAGTATATTTGAGGTTTATGGTAAGTCCCCCAATGGCTCCTTTCCTCTTGACTTCTTCAAACATAAGTTTAGTCCTTACACAGGACTCCTCACTTAGTAGTTTCCCTAGGTCGGATAGCCCCTCGTAAAAGATACTATCAGCAATCGCCCACCTTAAGAAGATGTAAGCCTACACACATTCTTTCTATACTGATTGTCGCAAACCGACGGGCACCTTAGGTTGGTTGGTTATAGCCATGTTGACGGTGACCCACCAGCTGGATACACCACTCTTGGGAAATGTGAGTCCCGCGCTTTCTACTTGAGTTGGCCACCGAATACTTGTAGGATTTCTTTTATAGAGTTTTGGATGACGCCCCTAACAATACCTCCCCTGTGGGTACTCTATTTGGATCACGCCCTTAACAACCCCATTTAGACTACTTGGGTTACTTTAGATTGGACACCATTTCCTAGTACCACCCTATGGTTGGAGAATTTGTTCAGCAGATGCACAGATTCTCCTTTGGTCTAGTAAGTATGAGATAGGACTAAGCTGATATAGGATCCTTCTCAGTGTGGTCCCTCACAAACCAATAGGGTCCACACAAATATAAAATAAACAAATTATATCTTCACTTATGGATTAGGATTCCAAGCCTCCAGTGGCCCCTTTCCCAAGCAGGCATCCTATCTTTAGGGCAGTGTCAGCAAAACTCCCTATAGAAATTGCTTGACTACTTTGAGTTGAGATAAGCCCCCGGGTCGGCACTCTCTCAGTAGTCACCCTTAGGTCGGGTTCAACTTGTTGTGCTAACAACGAGTCACCTCGACGATCATCTTTGCTTTGAAAGATATAAGTTTATTGCATTCTTTCTACGGTATTGCACTAACGGGCAACCTTAGGTCGGGTTGATTTATTGAGCAAGACCGATCACCCTAGTAGTTCCTTGTAGATGTGAGTCCCCACTTTCTTCCTAACTTGATCATTGCACACCGAAAGGCACCCTTAGGTTGGTTAGTTCTACCTCACGGTTCATAGATTATCTCTTTAGATTTATAAATCTAAGATAGGTCTAGGCTAATATTAGCCCCTTCGCAGTGGATCAATCGCACACCGAGGTAATCCATCAAAATAAAATAAATGAAATTAAAATAAATGCAATTCAATTAAATGACATTATCTTGACTACTTTCAAGTTGATATAAGTCCCCTAGCGACATTCTTTCAGTAGCCGCCCTAGAATAGGTTCGATTTGTTGTATCCAACATATCATCCCTGCAGTTGTCACTTACTTTGGAGATGTAAGTCTGCTACACTTTCTCCCTAAGCATAGCTGTGGTACACCAAAAGGAAATCGCTTAGGTTGGATAGTTCTGTCATGTGGATGGTGGACTACCCCTTTGGATTGGTAAATCTGAGATAGGCCTAGACCGACATGGCCACTTCTCAGTGCGGTCCATCACAAATTGACAGGGTCCATCTCAAAATCTAAAACTTAAAACAAACAATCAACCAACTTCTCCCCGGCGAAGACATCAATCACCCCAACCTCCCCAATGGAGTTAATTAAATCCAACTTAAACTTGCATTCCCTAGCGAGTGCACCTCAAAAGAAATCTCATCAAATCCTTATCCCTAGTGGATAACCTGAACCAGCTTCCCTAGTGGAAGGTCCATGCATCTCTCCCTGGTGGGTTGTACATCCTAATCCCCAGTGAATACTCTACCCAAATTCCATCTTGCATTCAAATCCAAACCCCTTTTCCCTAGTGGATAACTTGAACCTGCTTCCCTAGAGGAAGGTTCACATGCTTAATTCCTTTATGGATCCTCTCTTCCTCCCTTATGCCCTCGACATGAGTGGAGTTGCATTGCACTAAGATCTTGATTCCTTTAACATCTTTGGTTTAGGAGTAGATCATTTCTGTTAGTGTTTGTGATCCTTTGGATGTTGTTGATCGTCTCAGTCAACACCAATACGTGTGTTTTGCCTTGTTAGGCACACCACACATATTGGGCGCCCTTTGTTGATCTCACTTTTGGAGTGAGCTCTTAAGTTCCTCATCATAGATCTAGGACTCTTATAGACACTAAGAGTTCCTTAGTCTTAAGATACTTCTAGTGATTAGGTGAACACTTAACCTAATCCTAGAGACTTAAAAGAGTTAGCCATAAGAATAGGTTGTGCTTTAGGGACTTAGGAGGACTTGCTTACCCTATAGCTTAAACCCAATCCCTACTTCCTTCTTCCAATCCAAATTCCAAAATCAAATCTTACTATCAAATGATTGAAACACATGATTAAATTCAAAACAAATCCCTTCATAAGCTCTTTGATTTTATCTTATGGACTTAGTCTTAACCAAATTCAAGTCAACCCTAATAATTGATTTTCTCAATTATCAAATTCAATTTCAAAATCAAATTCAAATTATAAATTAATTCCAAACTATCAAATGATTGAAACCCATGATTAAGTCCAAATTCCAAAATCTTTTCCTAAGCCATATGAACCACCTATGCTTAGTCAAAACTCCTTCAAACTAACTCAAACATTGTTGATTTCTTTATGAATCATTCGCTCATTCATTTATGTTCATAAATATAAATGAAATCCAAATTGAAACCATTCAAATCAAATCAAAATAAATCAAATAAATTCTCTACTTAAGCCCTTTTTGACCTACATCCCTTAATTTGGTCAATTTTGCTTCCAAATCACTCCAAACTCAAGTGATTTTCTCATAACCCATTTATATCTTCATTTATAGTTACAAATATAAATGAAATATAAATTCAAATAAAATCAAATTTAAATCAAATCAAATTCTCAATTTTAGCCCTTTTAGCCAAATTCTTGAACTTGGCTAATTGATACCAAATCAACTCAAAACTCATGGATTTCTTCATGATTCAATCATTCAATTATTGAAATATAAACATAAAACCACCATTATCAAACTAAATCCAAGCCCAAATCAAACCCAAGTTAACCTTTTGACTTGAAATTATATGACCAAAACCCATTTAGCTCCAAACCAATTGCACTTGGATTTATATTTCAATCGTAAGCTCATGTGTGAGTTCAACTAAACTTGAATCAAGCCTTGATCAAGCCAATTGACCCATTTAGGCTCACTTGATCCAAAGTGATCTAAAGGACCTTTTTGACCAAGTTCTAATTCAACCCAAATTAGATTGAACTAAGCCCATATAAACCTCACAACATAACTAACAACTAGCCTAGGGTGATAAATTGCATTAAATTGGGTCAAACCTACCTTTGCCAAGTCAACATTTAACTCAAATAAAATACAAACTAGCCAAAATCCACTATATGCCAAATTGATTAAAACCATTGACTCAAACTCATTCATAATTAATGATTGAACATTACCAAATCATCAATTGAGCCAAACCAAGCATTCATTTAACCTAAGTTTACCCAAATTGGCCTAAAAGGCTAAAATAGGTCAAATCATAATTTGATCCAAATTGATTATAACTAATGGCTCAAGTTCATTCCAAATCACTTATTGAACTTGACCAAAGCCATAATTGAGCCCAAGTTGACCAATTGGTCAACTTAACCCAGCCTAGCTCAAATTGACCTAAAAGGTCAAATTGGCTAAAATTTAAATTAAATACAAATTAAACAAAACCAAAACCTACAATCATTTTTAATTGACCAATTGAACTCGACTCAACCCTACTTCCCAATTTGGTCAAATTGGTCAAATTAGTCAACCAATTTGACCCTTTTGAATCCAAATGAGTCAAATCCAAATCTAGGACAAACCAATTGAACCAAAACATCTCAAATCATCATATAAATGTAACCTAAGCCTTGGTTTGACCCAATTTGACCAATTGGTCAACCCGACCCAACATAGCTCAAATTTAACCCATTTGGCCAATCTAAATCAAACCACTCAAATCCAATTTATTGAATCGTGTGGGCTGGTCTAACTTGACTTAAACTCACCCTAGATTAGCCTATGACCTCCCCAAAAGCCAAGTGGGCCCCACCAAAGGGGATTAACTATCAAACCATGGAATTTAAGCTTCAAAACTATTGGATCCAAGCCAAGTCAACTCCCATCCCCATGGCATCCAAGACTCAATAGAACATTCTCCTAACCCACCTAGCCAACCTAACTCACTAGGTGAGAACCTTTGGGAGGAGAGTTGACTCACCTCCAACCCAAACCGAGCACCTAATGGATCCAAACATTGCAACCTTTGCACAATGGATTCAATGGTAGCCTCTCATCACTTCTTCCATCCCTGGCGTGCCACCTGAATTTGATGGAGACAAGTTCGGTGGCTAGATGGCTGACGGTCAGATGTGCATGCTACTATCCGTCCATCATGAGCAATTAAAGGGTATACCCCCTCAATTCGAGCAAAAATCAGAGCCATTTGCATTGAGAGACTTCCTAAGCTAATTCTGAAGCCCCTCAAAGCCATCCCAAGCATCCTCAAGCCCTCCTGGATCGGCATTGCCCATTCCTGAGCAAAGCCGAAATAGGACACCCTAATCTTGAGCAATACTCCCTCATTTCACAATCAAACCAAAATTCCTCTTAAATACACTCTCACCATACTCCGTTGAAGCCAAATGAGTCATTTCCCGAGCTCCCAAATGGAGGAGTGTGACTTTGATCGGTGAGTCCTTTGCATGCATGGATTGATCGAGCAACCCAAAATTAAACCAAAGCTTCTCAGGGGCCTCACCACAACTAGCTACCTCATGACCCACATTAGCTCGGTGAGGTAATTTTGCAAACCGAGCCTTGATTGCAAAAATGGGTTGGCCTTTTGTAAAGTAAATTCAAATGTCATGAGAATTTGACCATTGGATGTATGTGTCTCCCCTTCTTGAAGGTGTGGGATCGATTTCGAGGTAATCCGAGCTCAGGTGAGCTCGGATCGAATGGGGAAAGAGGGATGACATCCGTCTTTCGCTCAACGGATAGATCATGAGCCATCATTCATGATCAAAATGAGCTGATTAGATTCCACATTAGATCCCCTAATTTCCTTTCTAAACCATGAATCGAATCGTGGTCGTCCGATCTTTAGATCGAACGGCCCATGGGAAAGCGCATCTGTCGCCGGCTGAGTCAGTGTAAGGATGTGATAACTTAAATAGACAATCCCATCATGCCACGTCAAAAGCGCACCGCATCAGCGCACCACGTTAGCCTCCACATGGCCCAATTAGATTAAGGCTTTAATTAGGCCATTTTAATTAATTTTTAATGCTGAAACCTCCTAAATTCATAACTAATTGTAGAAAAATTCAAAAAAAATACAAACTTTGGCTCATTTTAAAGGTATTTTAGAGTAGAATCTAAGAAAATTATTATTAATTAATTTTAAATAGTGATTTTGGTTTAATTAAGGTTTAATCATAAATCTAATTAGCTTAATTATCCCTTAATTAAGCATACAATTAATCTCAATTTTTTATGGATATCTAGGGGGATGACCTTTGCCTCCCCTATTTTTCTAGAATTTTATTGATTGCTGAATTAGAGAAATCAATTGATTAAGACTTAATCACACTCTTAAGTTAATTAGTGATAATTAGTTAATGAATAGTGGTCTAATTAATTATTTAAGCTTAATTACCTTTGTGGAATAGTAAGGAAACTTTTGGAGTGTGGTTGGGATATTTTTCCTAATCCATTTCCTGATTTCCTTCACTTTTAATTAACAATTTGATTAATGAGGTAATTAATTGCTTAATTTCCAAGATAATTAGAGTCTAATTGAATGTTTGAAATGACTTAGGATTGGGGCCTTGTCCTTGATCCTCTCCCTAAATTAATTTCATCATAATCAAAATATGATCAAAGAATTCAATCAACTAATTAATAAGCTTAACTCAATCAAAAATCCACATCACACCTAAGCAATCTTTAATTGATCTTGGGTAGCTCCTTGGGTGTTTAATAACCCAAGGTGAGAGATAATGAAATTATGATTAGCTCACATATGTGAGAAAATCATAAAAGTAGTTAAGTGAGATCCCTTAAGCCTAATTAACTATTAATCATAAGCAAATTGCATTAGGCCCCTTCATTTTTTAAGAGCATTACAAATTTACTTTTTATGTGGTTGCAAATCATATTAGCATATTATTAATTAGTTAATTAACTTAAGGTGATATAGGTAAGGGTTAATTAATTCACTTAATTTATACCTTAACCTAATTAAAACTTAAAACCAACCTAAATATTCTTCATTAAACTAAATTAATTCACACATGGGGAATTGGATTAAGATTAGCAAACTTTTTTCATATTTCCTAAATCAAATCAAACTAAAGTTAAAGATGTCTTTAAAGAATTTTAGCTTATTTTAAATAAACTTATTTAATGTGATTGTCCTTAGAAAATTAGGATGAATGAGATCATGTTCTTATACTTCTTTATTTCTTTTCAATCATAATAAATATTGCTTGCCATGTGAAATCATGCATTCATTTCTTTTAAAACTCATTAAATGGAATGTTTTCTTCTATGTCTAATTGCATGTGTTGATCTAAATTAAAAATACGTGTGACTATTATTACTATTAAATCAAAAGCTATTTTAAAAAGCTCATAAATCAATTATAATATATGAAGTGATGTTAATTACAAATATCTATAGAATGTGATGATAATATAAGATATGCAATATGAAGTTCTCTTTCCTTATCTTCCATGGATTCACATAGGATATACACGTGTATAGTTCATTTGAAAAGAACACAATATTTACCTAAATCTACTCCTACGCATCTCCATGTTAAGACTTAGGAAGAATTTCATATCACATATGTAAATCATACAATAAAATTAAATATGACTTTTTGCATGACTTTTTATTCTTGTGGTTCTTTTTATACATTCTCATGTATCTGAGAAAAGTGGTATATTAGTCTGGACACCCTAGGGCTGTGAGGCTTTAAGTAGCCTTAAGTAGGTCTTGTTATTCGCCCACGTGTAGAAAATAATGATGACGTACTCAATTAAAACTCTTATACATATGTATGTATGATGTGACCAATGAATAAGAATCATAAATAAAACACAACTTTTGCATGGGTTTTCCCATCCTCATACTTGCTTATACATCTACATGTATCTAAGAAAAGTGGTATATTAGTCTGAAAACCCAGGGGATGCGAGGCTTTACGTAGCCCTAAGTAGGTCTTGTACCTTCGTCAGTAGAAAATAATGGTGATGTACGCACTTAAAACTTCTATACATGTGAATGTGTATCTAACTAATGGATGAAAATCCCTCTTTTCTATTGAAAAGACATGCATTCATAATCTAAGCAAATGAAATATTTAAATTTCAAACATACTTCTTTGCATTCATCATTTAAGTGTGCTAAAACATACATTATATATATGTATGATTTACTCATATGTATGATGTACATGATAGAAAGAAATGAATGAAAATGTGTTATATGATAGTAATTCATTATAATTAATCTTAAGATGCCTTTCTTATTGAATAAGGTCATTTAGAGTGAACCTAAAATTAAGGTCAATTAAATCAAGTAATAAGCTAATCACTAAAGGAAATTGATTAATTAATTTGTTTTAGAATTGACTTAAGGTATAGATGAAAAGAGGGGTCTCCTCTCTTTCTTCTCTTTATAACACTTAGTATTTTTGTGTAGGTCAAAGGAAATAAAAGAAAATATTAAGTAAAATTCTCAACTCAATTAAATCACTTAAAGGGAAATCAACCTTTTATAAATTAAATCTTTCACACTTAGCAAAATTACAACTCTAAATTATAGTTAGAACATACCGCACAAGCCTTTGATGCACACACTTTAGACTAAGTCACCACTTCTAGCTTTATGTTAGAGCGGTGTATGGTTTGATGTATGCTTATTTTATGATATATTATTATAAATTGGATGTTAAGGTGTATGTGCGTAGTCTAGATGTTAAGCCGATATTATCCTAATCATGTCTTTCTCCAAGGGGTTGTGCTTAAAGGGGTTGCTATAATAAAATATAAATATAAATGCTTTTTTTTGCGGGTTGCTTATGGTTCTAAGCATAGCCCAAGTTAGGGCAGTGGGCTTGGTTACCCATGTGTGGGGTGCTAAGTCCAAATTATTCATATAATTACTTAGGTTGTATGGTGTGTTTAGCTAATATTTATTTATTTGTAGGTGTAGATTTACTTTCCTTCTTTTAATGTAATTTTGCATTAGGATTAGATAAGTGTTATGGGAGATTAGGATGAGCATTGGTTATAAGACCAAGTCTTATATACCATGTGATAGATTTTGAGCAAGCACATCCAAATCAAGACAAAAGGAAGAAAGAAATGGATCAAATCAAATGAAGAAATGAAAGAAGAAAGAAGCCAAGAAGAAAGAATGAAGAATGAAGACCCCCCATAACATTCATCATTTATAATTGTAATTATTCTTTCATTATGTTTGGATGTATATGGGTAAAGCTCGGCTACCCACATTTCTTTTCGGGTTGTACAGCGGTACCCGACCGCACTGACCTTTTATTTTTGTGATAGCTTTATAAAATTTTTTGATGTTTTGTTTAGCTTGTGCATTAGAAAAAGCATGCCTCTTCATAGTTTATTTATGATTGCTGATTGTTGTATGGCCTGGATGTGATTAAGCTCCTAGGATAAAAATGAATTTTCTATCTCATCAACAACTCATAACTAAACTTTTAAAATAACTCATAATCTCATATAAAAACCTAGGTATTAAATCAAGATAATAAAATATCTAGAAACCCCTTAGTTGGATGTTGTATGTTAAAATATCATGCATAACCATCTTATCTCACTCTTGTTAAGAGAGGGATTTCATTTTTTCCAGATAGAATGGGCTCAATCTTTAAGAGCATATCATGGAAGAACACCTCTTTCTCTTTTTATTTATCCCATAATCAACTTCTCATGCATTTAGGCAAACAAAATCATATAGCATCCAAATAAAGAATCAAAATTAAATAAAAATTTGCATTAGATTAAGTCATTATTCATACCCTCATGCTCTAGTCTTTTAGAGAGTAGATTTAAGGACTTAGTTTCTTTTCTAAATAAATAACCCAACCATCTTGTAAAGCATATGATTTGCCTACATGATTTTAAAATGTAGGAGGAGTTAGCTAGTTGCTACTCTAGGCGGTAATAAGTCCAACAGTTGGGTGGTTTCTCACTCTTATGGAGGTAAACCATATACCCACTTTCACCTTAGATTTAGGTCAAGCTTTGGCCCTCGTCAAAGCTCCCTAGATTTAGGATCTAAGGTTGTTGTTTCTCTTTAGGGCTACAAGCGAAATCCTCACCTTTCATTTTTCATAATCTTGTATTGTATAAAGTCTTTTTAATAAAATTTTAACTCAAATAAATAAATCTCCTCAATTTCAAATACATAAAGCCCAACCATAGGACAGATTGGAGTGCTCACTAGGTTCCCTAGTATCATGAGCACTCCCTACTCATCTTCTTTGGTTCGATAATAACTCTCCCCTTTTGATCCATCCCACTTGATCTTCTAAAATACAACCAATTTATTGATAATCTTATCTTTGAATTCTTTGGATACAACAATCATCTACTTTAATCAAGAGTATTCTTAAGGAATTCACTTTCCTTAAAATGTAATTAACTATGGAGGCTAGGAAACTTAACAAACCCGGTTTAAATAAATCTTGTTTTACTTTTCCATGTAAAGTAGGAGAAAAATCTCTAGTATATTCAAAAACCCATCATGCCTTAGGAGTCCTTATTAGGTGATTAGGTCCATTGTAGGATAGTTACTTCTATCTTTTGAGATAGTACACTATTCCTTAATGTCATACTCGATCATCTCAATAAGTACATCCTCAGATTTATGTGGTGTCCACATACACAACACACAACCAAAAATAAACACCACATTACCTCACTTCCATGGTTTAACAATGGCACGTACTCCATTTTATTTCATTCTTATGTACTTCAATATTAGAGTTTGGATAAGACTTAACTCCATACATATAAATATTTCAATCAAATAAAAATATAACTTTTGCATGGTTTTCTTTCCTTTATTTATGTATACATCCATATGTATTTGAGAAAAGTAAATATTAAGTCTGGATATCCCGGGAATACGAGACTTTAGTTAGCCCCAAGGAGGTCATTTGATTATCTCATTTCCATGGTTAACAATGGCATGTACTAGCTTATATCTCTTATACATGTGTGTGTATTTAATTATGTAATTAGAACCCATTATTTTTTATCAAAAAATCCATGCATTCATGAATGATTAAGTTGTTGGATTTATTATCACATGACTTGGAGCTCTCTTTCTTATGTTCATGTATGCAAATTTACATATGTTTGAATGTAATGGGTATATAGTTTGGACATCCCAGGAATACGAGGCTTTAGTTAGCCCTAATGAGGTCATTTGATTACCTCACTTCCCTGGTTAACAATGACATGTACCTATTTAATTTCATTCTTATATATTTTTGTATAAGAATTTAGATAGAGCTTTAAATTAACATGATAAAATAATTCAATTAAAAGAAAGATATTAAATCTAAATATGCATATATTTACATCCATCATTTAAGTGTGTTAAAACATATTGCATATATAAGTATGCTTAAGATTTAATCATGTGCATGTTACATATGATGGGAAGAAATGAATGAATGTGTCATGTGATAGTAATTAATTCCAATTAGTCTTAAGATATTTTTTTTTGAATGAGGTTATTTAAAGTGAACATAAACTTAGGATTAATTAAAATATATATGTCATTCAAAGAGAATTGATTAATTAAGGGATTATTTTTAAAATAAATAGTGTTAATCTTAATTAGCGTTTAGGCACAAAAAAAATTTTAGCAAAATATAGGCCTGTCCATAAACTCTCAGATACACCGTCCAGTTTGACTGAAGATTTTTTTTTTTTTGCTTTTCTTTTGGTGGGGAGAGAGAGAGAGAGAGAGAGAGGGGGTGAGTTTTTTTTTTTGTTTTGTTTTGATAGAGGAGTTTTTAATTTTTAATTAATATAATTATTTAAATACTTAAAATATATAATTTAAAATATTTTTTAATATTATTTATATATTCATTATTAATTTTTATATATATATATATATATAATTTAAAAATATTTTAAATTATATATATATTAGAAATTTATTTAATAATTTTTATTAATTAAAATAATTATTTAAAATATATAATTTTTATTAATTTTTGTTAATATATAATTTTAAAATATTTAAAATATATAAATAAATAATTTTAATAAAATAAATAAATTAAATATTTTATAAATTATATAAATAAAGTAATTATATTTATATTTATTTAGTTATTTATATATTTAAATTATATAAATATTTTTTAAGTTATTTAATATATTTATAAAATATTTAGTTATTTATATATATATATATATATATATATTTATTTATTATATATATATTTATTCCTTTCTTTATTTATTTATTAAAAATTATTTATTTATTTTATATTTTTTATATTTTTTATATTTTTGTTATTATTATTATATAAATAAATAAAATAAATAAAAAATATATATATATATATATATATAATTAAAATATTTTATAAATTATTTTTATATTATATATTTTAAATATTTTAAATATTTTAAATTATTTATATAACTCAAAATATTTATATAATTTAAATATATAAATAACTAAAATAAATTTATAAATAAATATAATTACTTTATTTATAAAATTTATAAAATATTTATATAATTTATTGTATTTATATAATAAATAAATATATATAAATATCTAAATATTATATATAAATATCTAAGTATTTATATAATTTAAATTTTTTTTTTTATTTATTTAACTAATTATATATTTTAAATAAATAAATATTTTTAAATAAATAAATAACTAATTAATTATATATATATATATATATATGTATATATATATATATATATATATATATATATAATATATATATATATATATATATAAAATAAATAACTAATTATTTATTTATATATTTTAAATATTTTTAAATAATTTATATAACTTAAAAATATTTATATAATTTAAATACATAAATAACTATATATATATATATGTATATATATGTATATATATATATATATATAATTCTTTATTTATATAATTTTAAAATATTTATATAATTTATTTCTTTTTTTTTTTTTAAAAATTATTTATTTATATATTTTAAATATTTTTTTATATATTAACAAATTAAAAAAAAAAATTATTTTAAATAATTATATTAATTAATAAAAATTATTAAATAAATTTCTAAATTTATATATATAATTAAAAAATTTTTTTTAAATTATATATTTAATTATATATATATATATATATATATATATATATATATATATATATATATATAATATATGAATTAATTAATAACTAAATATATAAATATTTAGTTATTAAATATTTTATAAAAATATTTTTAAATTATATATTTTAAATATTTTAAATAATTATATTAATTAATAAAATTAATAAAACTCCCCTCTCTCTCTCTCAAATCAAAAAATTAAAAAAAAAAATAATCTCTCTCTCTCTCTCTCAAAGCAGCAAAAAAATAAAAAATCCATAATGTCATTAAGATCAACGGACATTACTCCTTGCTTGTATAATATGCAGACTACTAAAAAAAAATTTTGTCTTTAAATTAAGATTAACACTAAGCCTATTTTAAAAATAATCCCATTAATTAATTTGCTTTAGATGTGACTTAGGTAGGGATGAATGAGAGTGATCCCCTCTTTTTTTCCTCTTTATAATACTTCAATGTTAAGTGTAAGCCAAAATGAAAAAAAAAATACTAAGTAAAACTTATAAATCAATTAAGTCACTTAAAGTGAAACCATCCCTTATAATTAAATCCTTTCATACTTAGAAAATTACAACAAAGCTTAGTTAAGGCATACCACACAAGCCTTAATACACACACTTTAGAAGTATGTCACCATTTATAGATTTATGTTAGGGCAGTGCATGGAGTGGTGTATGTTTGATTTTATGATGTATTATGATAGACTAGATGTTAGGGTGTATGCTTTCAGACTAGATGTTAAATGATTAGCTTAATCATATTGTTTGTAGGATATTATGCTTAAGGAGGTCTTAAAATAAATATAAATACTCTCTTTTACAAATTGTTTAACCCCTAAGCATAATCTAAATTAGCATATATGGGCTTGGTTACCCATGTGTAGGGTGTTAAGTCCAAATTATTCATATAACTTCTTGGGTTGTATGATTTGTTTAGCTAACACTTATTTTACATATATAGTTAGATTTATTTTTCCTATTTTTAATGTAATTTTATAATAAGAATTAAGATTAGTGTTATGGGGGATTAGGATGAGTAGTGGCTAAAAGGCTTTGTCTTGGGAAGCTTTGTGATGCCTTTAAAGAAAGCAAACCCAAATGAAAAAATGAAGGAGATATGAAGAATGAAGATAAGAAGACCCCCATAGCATTTACTCATTTGTAAAATTATAATTATTCTTTCATGTACCGGGTTGTATAAGGGTAGAGCTCGACTACCCATTTTCACTTTTAGTTTGTATGGCAAGCCAGCAGACCTTTTATTCATTTGCATTAGATTTATAAAATACTTGATATTATGTTTAAATTATTAATAAACATGTCTCTTCTTAGTTTCTTACTTACATGGTGATTTAATGTGTAGCCTGGATCTGATTGGGATCTTAAATAAAAAATAAATTTTCTATATTATGTTCAAATTACGGAATAGAAACATGTCTCTTCTTAGTTTCTTACTTACATGGTGATTTAATGTGTAGCCTGGATCTGATTGGGATCTTAAAGAAAAAATAAATTTTCTATCCCAACTATAACTCATAATTAAATTTTCTAAATAATTCATAATCTCATATAAAGCCTAAACATTAAATCAAGATAATTAAAATATTTAATGACCCCTTAGCTAAATGTTGTATGTCCAATATCATACATTCATATTGCATCACTCTTACTAAGTGAGGGTTTCCATCCTTGCACGATAGGGGAAGACTTCACCTTTAAGGCTTGTGTTAGGGTGATCCAAATTATAAAAGAAAGTATATATATTTATTTTGAGCACCCTTTAAGCACAATCTCCTACATAAAATATGATTGTGCTAATCACAGCTTAACATCCAATCTACGAAGCATACACCCTAACATCCAGTCTAAAATAATACATCAAAAAATAAAACATACATCATTCCATGCACCGTCCTAACATAAAGCTAGAAGTGGTGACTTAGTCTAATATCTATGCATTGAGGCTTGTGTGGTATATCCTAACTAGGCATTAAGGTTATGGGTTTCTAAACGTGAAAGGAATTCAATTTAAAGGTTGGTTTCACTTCAAGTGCTTCAATTGATTTGTAAGTTTTAATTTGTGTTTTATTTAGTTTCATGTGACTTACACTTAGCAACTAAGTGTTATAAAGAGAAGAAAGTGAATTGCTCTATTTCATCCCTACCCTAAGCAACTTTCTAAAGCATGTTAATTAATAAGTTCTCTTTAGTGAATGGCGTATTACACATTTCAAATTAATCCTAAGTTTAGGTTCACTTTAAGTGACCTCATTCAATAGGAGAGGCATCTTAAGATTGATTGAAATGAATTACTATCACATGTGCATCCATTTCCATTTCCATATATGTCATATGATTAAATCTAAGTATACCTACATGCAATATGTCTTAGCACACTTAAATGATGGATGCAAGCATATACATTTGGAATTTAGATGTTTCATTTGATTGAATCATTTTATAATATTAATTTAAAATTCTATCTAAATTCTTATATAAAAATTCATAGGAATAAAATTAAATAGGTATGTCAAGGAATTAAATTAAGAGAGTAATTAGAGATTAATTAATTAATTATCCTAATTTGAAAAGCAATAAATCCAAAGAAAATTAGAGGAGGTAGAGGTCATCCTCTTAAACAATCTAAAAAATTTTGCGATAAATCACTTGAATGATTAGAGAGTAATTAAGCTAATTAGGCTTTTAATTAAACTCTAATTAAGTTCTATTTACTATTCAAAATTAATTGAAAATATTTTTATTAAATTCTCCTATGAAATACCTTTAAATGAGCCATTATTTTATTTTATTTTTGGATTTTTCTACAATTAGTTATGAATTATCGAAGTTTCATTCTTAAAAATACATTATTTAACCTTAAGGTGCCATATGGCGTGCTAATGCGGCACACTTTCCACATGGCACCATGAGATTAGTTATTTAAGTTGTCACATCTGCACGTTGAGTCAGTCGACGGCGGACGCGGTATTGATCTCCGTCGTCCGATCTCGAATTGAACAATGCAGATCATACCCACGGCATAAAGGGAGAAAATAGGGGAGATCTACCGTGATTTGATAAGAGCCATCTATCCTAATCATGTGGAACGGATGACTCGTGATCCTCCTTCCCATGAGCGATGAATGACGAACCGCCATGGATGGAGCTCACCAGCTCCAGATTCACTCCAAACTCAACCCACACATTCACGTAGAAGATCCATAAAGATCCAACTGCTAAGATGAGCTCATATGCAAATTTTATTCACAAATTTTCCTATGTCTATAATTTTGATGAATTACCTCACCAGAGCTCAAGACCGGTGGTGACATTGATGGAGGTAGCTTCATCTAGTAGAAACGAGGCCCTGTTGAGAAGCAATCAAGCCAATTCCCCTTAGTTCACTCGGAGGATTGATTTTCATCGCTTTGGAGATCGGTGGTGATCAAAGTCTGTCCTCCAATGACTTGGGAGTTTGGGAAATGAGTTGGATGGCTTCGACGATGTGCATGGAAGGTGTGTGTAAGAGGAATTCAAGTTTGGTGGTGAATTGAGGAAGCTTGGATAAAGATTGGAGTGCCCTATTCCAGTTTCGCACTAGGAGGAACAATGTTGAGAGAGGGAAGCTTGAGATTGCTCTAGAACTTGCAAGGAAGTTCGGTTTTGTGTTAGGAAGCTCACACAAAGTGAATTGATGTAAATCCCATTCGAATTAAGGGGGTATACCCCTTGATTTGCTGAGTTGGATGGATGGGATGGCTTCTCATTTTTCGGCCAACCAGCTACCGTCAAGGCACCAGATGAGTCTCACTCAAGTCCATGTGGCTCGCATGGTTTGAGAGAAGTTGTGGCAAGAGGCTCCAAGCTTGATTTGGGCAGATTGGGTCTCCTTGGATCCTTTGGGTTTTGATTTGTATGGGAGGTGAGTTAACTCACCTCCCTTTGCTCCATGGCCGACCTAGCATGGGTTAGGTGGCTTAGGTGGGTTAGGTGAAGCCTCATTTGGGTGATTGAGGGCTGCTAAGGTGATGGGAGAGGGGACTTTGCCATTTATGGGTGGAATCTTATGTAAAGAGAGCTTGACCAAGGGACAATGGCTTGGATGGCACCCACTTGGCTTTTTGGGCTGACCTAGGGTGAGTTTCGGTGGGGTTTGGTCAGCCATCAAAGGCCCATGGGTTAATTTTATGGGTTTTGACTTCATTTGATCAAATGGGTTCATATTAAATTGGGTTGACCAATTAGTCAAATTGGGTCCAAACAAGACTTGGGTTAGGTTTAAATAATGATTTGAAGAGTTTTGGTCTAGGTGATTTCAATCAATTTGACCAAGTTTGATTTTGGCTCATTTGGAATCAAGTAGATCAGATGGGTCAAGTTGACATTTTAACCAATTTGACCAAATTGGATTGGGTTAGGTGTTGATTCATGTTCAATTAATTAATTGAAAATGATTGTGACTTTTAGTTTGAATCAATTTGGATTTACTTTGGATTTTGGAAAATTTAACCCTTTAGGTCATTTGGGCAAGGTTGGGTCAAGTTTGACCAATTGGTCAAATTGAGATCAATTATAGCGTTAGTCAAGTTCAATAGTCAATTTGGAATGAACTTGAGCCATTGGTTGCAATCAATTTGGGTTAGATAATGATTTGACCTATTTTAGCCTTTTAGGCCAATTTGGGTTCACTTGGGTCAAATGGCCAATTGGACTTGGTTTGGCCCAATTGAGGGTCAAGTAATGTTCAATCATTGATCATGAGTTGATTTGAATCAATAATTTCAATCAATTTGGTGCATAATGAGTTTTGGCTAGTTTATGTTTCATTTTAGCTAAAAGTTGACTTGGTTTGACCCAATTCAAGGTGATTGATCATCCTAGGGTGATTGTTGATAATCATATGAGGCTTGGATGGGCTTGATTCAATCGAATTTGTATTGGATTAGAACTTAGCTCAAAAATGTCCTTTAGGCCACTTTGGGTCAAGTGGAACTAAATGGGTCATTAGTTTGATTTTTGGATTGATTCAAGTTTAGTTGAACTTATATATGAGTCTATGATTGAAATATAAATTCAACTACAATCAATTTGGAGTCTAATAAATTTTGGCTCATTTGAAGTTTTCAAGTCAAAAGAATAACTTGGGCTTGACTTGGGTTAACTTGAGTTTGGTTTGATAATTGTAGGTTTTATTTATATTTGGATAGATGATTGAAGGAATGATTGATTCAAAAGAAAATCCATTAATTTTGATTTGATTTGGATAGGATTTGGCCAAGTCCAAGGAATAGCTAAAAAGGCTTGAATTGGGTTTTGTTTAATTTTGGATTTGGTTTTGGCTGAATTTATATTTCATTTATATTTAGGAATATAAATGAATATATAAATGATTTATGAGAAAATTACTTGAGTTTGGAGTGATTTGGAAGCAAATTTGACCAAACTTAAGGATGTAGTCAAAGGATAATAAAACAATTTAGTTTGATTTGGTTTTGATCATTTGAGTATGGATTTCATTTATATTTGTGAATATAAATGAATTCAATCGAGTTTGAGATGACTTAGGTGGAGATTTGGCTAGGTTTATTAGAATGTGTTATATGGCCTAGGAAAGAATTTTGGAACTTGGATTTGATCTTAGGATTGGATTATCTGAAGTTGGATTTGAATTAGTATTTGATAAATGATTGAGAGATTGAATTAATCTTTGAAAAAATCAAATGGATTGGGATTGATTTGAATTTGGTTAAAGCTAAGTCTACAAAATGAAATTAAAGGGCTTATAAAGGGATTTGAATTCAATCATTAGCTTTATGAAAAAAATCTTGAGTTTGGATTTAGTCATGAGATTAATTATGAGTCTTCGAAATTTGGTTTGGATTTAATATGAATTTGAGATTTAGTTTGAGAAAGAAAGCATGGATTAGGTTTAGGCAATAGGGCAGACAAGTCTTCCTAAGTCCCTAAGGCATAACCTATCTATATGGCTAACCCTTTTAAGTCTCTAAGCTTAGGTTAAGTGTTCACCTAATCACTAGAAGTGTCTTAAGACTAAGGAGCTCTTAGTGTCTATAAGAGTCCTAGACCTATGATGAGAAAGTTGAGAACTCACTCCAAAAATAAGTTCAACAGTTACCTTAAGATAATTAATCAAATGATTATGAGCCAATGTAATATGCAAAAGAATTGAAAAATAAATAGCAATGATCCTATGAAATAAAATGGGTCTAATGCAATTAGCTCAGAATCATTGATTATTTAAGCTTAAGGAACTCACATTAATTACTTTTATGATTTTCTCACACAAGTGAGCTAACCATAATTTTATTAAACCTCTTTAGGCTATTGAACACCTAAAGTCTTACCCCTGAATTAATTAAAGAAAAGATGTATTTTAAGCATTAATTTAGCTAATTAATTTCTAATTAATCTCTTTCCAAAAATTTAGGATAAAGATTAGGAAATTTAGGGTAAAGATTAGGAAAATTTTCTCAATCATATTCCCTAAACCTCCCTACTGTTAATCAGTTTCAAATGAGTCTAATTAATTAGTTAATTTACTGTTCCCATGTTTAATTAATCCTTAATTAAGTTTAGGAGGTAATTAGAGCTTAACCAATCAACTTCTCCAATTAATCAACCAAGAAATTTCAAGCAAAATGGGGAGGTAGAGGTCATCCCCACAAGCAACCTCAAAAAATTTGAAACTAATTGGATAATTAATTGGGAGTAATTAGGTCAATTAAGTTTTCAATCAATACAATTAAGCCATAATTACTAATGAAAATTAATTAAGGATTTAATTACCTTTAAAATGAGCTTTGGATTTTTCTACAATTAGTAATAAATTATAGAAGTTTTAGCCTTAAAAACCAATTAAATAACATAATTAAGCCTTAATCCTGGACACCGCGGCGTGTTGGAGTGCACTTTCCATGTGGCTGATTAGTTATTTATCATCATGACTAACTTCGGATGGTAGGACTTACCTCTATGGTGTTTATTTTTTTGGTATGTGTTATGTGTATTTGTGAGGGGGGACACCATGCAAATTTGAGGATGTACTTATTGAGGTGATCGAGTATGACATCAAGGAATAAGGTACTATCTCAAAAGATAGAAGTCACTACCCTATGATGGACCCAATCACCTAATAAGATCTCTTAATTCATGATGGGTCTTCGACTATACCAGAGATTTTTCCCCTACTTTATATGGATGAATAATGTAGGGTTTATTTAAACTGGGTTCTAAAATTCCCTATAGAGGAAATCCCCCATAATTAATTACATCTTAAGGAATGTGAATTTCTTAGGAATACTCTTGATTAAAGTAGATAATTATTGTCTTCAAAGAATTCAAAGATAGAACAATCAATAAATTGATTATATTTAGAAGATCAAATGGGATAGATCGAAAGGAGAGACTTATTATCGAAGCCAAAGGAGATGAGTAGGGAATGCTCATGATTCTAGGAAGCCTAGTGAGCATTCCAATCTATCCTATGATTGGGCATTATATGTTTGAGATTGCGGAGAAATTACATGTTTGAGTTGAAATTTTATTAGAGAGCTAGGACTTATACTCTAACAACATAAAATTGTTAGGATGCCTAAGAGGTGAGGATTTATGCCTGTAGCCCAAGGGAGAAATGGCAACCTTAAATCACTCAATTCATTTTGATGAAGACTTCATTTTCAAAAATAAAATCCCAAAATCATATTTTACAACAGCATCAAATAAACATCTTCATTCAGTTTATTAAATGAAGATTTCATTTTCAAAAATCAAAATCAACAATCATATTTTTAAAAAGCATAAATGAACATCCTCATTCAATTTATTGAATGAAAATTTCATTTTCAAAATAAAATCAATAATCATCTTTTCAAAAATGAAACAACATTTGGATCTTTCATTTAGCAAACCCAAATTTGCTAAATGAAGATCCACTTTTCAAAATAAAAAAATCAAATAATATTTGAATCTTTCATTTAGGGTACCTAAATTTACTAAATAAAGATCCACTTTTCAAAATCAAAAATTCAAATAACATTTGGTTCTTTCATTTAGCATACCCAATTTGCTAAGTGAATATCCACCGTTCAAAATAAAAAATTCAAATAACATTTGGATCTTCTATTTAGCATACCCAACTTTGCAAAAAAAAAAAACCGAACAACATTTGGATCTTTCATTTAGCATACCCAACTTTGCTAAGTAAAGATCCACTTTTTAAAATCAAAATCACAAAAATATGAAACACATTTGGATTTCTTTAGCATACTTAAATTTGCTAAGAATCCTCTTTTTCAAAAATCAACAAAAATAGAACACATTTACTAAATTTGCTAAGAATTCTCTTTTTCAAAAATCAACAAAAATAAAACACATTTGAATTTCCTTAGCATACCTAAATTTGATAAGAATCCTCTTTTTCAAAAATCAACAAAAACAAAATACATTTAGATTTCTTTAGCATACCTAAATTTGCTAAGAATCCTCTTTTTCAAAAATCAACAAAAATAAAACACATTTGGATTTCCTTAGCATGCCTAAATTTGCTAAGAATCCTCTTTTTCAAAAATCAACAAAAAAATAAAACACATTTGAATTTCCTTAGCATACTTAAATTTGCTAAGAATCATCTTTTTCAAAAATAAAATACATTTGGATTTTTCATTTAACATACCCAAATTTACTAAATGAGGATTCCATCTTTCAAATTCACACATGATTTACAAAAAAAGCAAACAGAAGAAATTATTTTTAAACACCTCATATAGCATACCCAAATTTGTTAAGTGAATAAATTCCAAAATCACAAATTAAAATAAAATTAATAGATCATTTACTTTAACATACTCAAATTTTTTAAATAAAGGGTCCCCAAATAATCAAAAATCAAATTCAAATATGAAACTATGGAAGCATCAAACTCAATATATATATATATATATATAATAATAAAATAATAAAATATAAATAAAAAATATGTGAACCCATTTTTAACATACACAAATTTGTTGAAAATTGATTCTACATTTAAAAATCTCCTTTCCAATCAATTCAAAAATCTCTCTTCTAAATTCATTTAAGCCCCACTTAACACTTTCAAGTTGTTGAGTGTGGATTCAAATTCTAAATTCTAAATTAAAAAAACCAACAAAGCATAAATCTGATTCAAGTTTTTTTTCAATATTGCATACTTTCAGTCAGCTTCAGTCAGTTTCAGTTTCAATTTCAATTCAATTCATTTCAATGGCAGCACAGAAGTATATGTTCACATTTTCTCATGGGAGGGATTTGGCCTTGGATCAGGCCAGACTCCAGTGATCAAACTATGCCACCTCATCCACTTTGGCCAAGGCTTTGAGGGGGCTAAGATTACATGTGAGGGGACCACCCTCACGATAATCAACAAAGAGTGCAGTGGTCATCTAGCTTGACATGCCATATGATTCAGAGA
Organism: Cymbidium sinense; assembly: GCA_021442155.1. Classification (NCBI taxonomy): domain Eukaryota; kingdom Viridiplantae; phylum Streptophyta; class Magnoliopsida; order Asparagales; family Orchidaceae; genus Cymbidium; species Cymbidium sinense. Next base: position 16,933,276 of record CM038226.1, read on the forward strand.
CTCCCTCACTGAAGAGGAAAGCTGTGGCGGTTCCCATAGCAGTAGTAGTTGTGCCAACGCCAGTGCGCTCTATTGTTCCCCTTGCTGCCCCAATTAGGGCTAGCACCCACTCCTTGGCACCTTCCAAGGGGAAGGCTCCCCTGATTCCAGGGATTATCTCCTCTACCTTCGACATTGGGTCTAGTTCCCATACTACTCGACCTACCAAGACTCAGCACAGAAATAAGAACCGCATGAAAAATTAATTGAGTTGAGGTTGATTTGAATTTGGTTAAGGCAAAGTCCATAAGATAAAATCAAAGGGCTTAGGAAGGGTTTTGAAATTTGAATTTGATCATAGGTTTCAATCATTTAATTTGGAATTGGTTTAGAGATTTGAATTGGATTTAAGGTTGGGGTGAGGAAGGATGCATAGATTGGGTTTAAGCTATAGGGTAGGCATGTCTTCCTATGTCCTTAAGGCATAACCTGTTCCTATGGCTAACCCTTCTAGAGTCTTAAGACTAAGGGGCTCTTAGTGTCTACAAGAGTCCTAGGTCTATGATGAGAAAGTTGAGAACTCGCTCCAAAAGTGAGGTCAACAAAAAGGCGCCCAATAGATGTGGTGTAACTGACGAGGCACACTACACATATTGGTGTTGACCAAGATGATCAATAATGTTCGAAGGATCACAAGCACTAACATAAATGATCTACTCCTAAACCTGAGATGTAGACGGAATCAAAATCCTAGTGTAATGCAACTCAACTTATGCCAAGGGCATAAGAGAGAAAGAAAGGACCCACGAGGGATCAAGTATGTGAACCTTCCACTAGGGAAGTAGGTTCAGATTATCCACAGGGGATAAGGCTTTGAGTTTGATATGACTTGTGGAGAAAAGATCCGCAGGGGATGAGTGCATGAACCTTCTACTAGGGAAGCAGGTTTAGATTATCCACTAGGGATAGGGATTTGATATGATCTGATTTTATGAGGGCTCCACTAGGGAGAGGATATGATTTGCAGCTCACTAGGGAGGAATTTGATTTGATTTAATTGGTGGGGCATCCACTGGGGATAAAAATTTAATTTGTTGGCTTATGATTTGAGACTCCACTGGGGGGAGGATGTGAGTTTGATTTATAAGGACACATCTGCTGGAGATATGAACTCAGCTCCACTAAGGATAAGATGGGTGGATTGAATCGGAGTCCACTAGAGGGAGGATGATGGATTTAATGAACCTATCGGTGTGTGATGGATCCACTAAGAAGGGGCTACATCAGCCTAGGCCTGTCTTAGATTTACAAATCCAAAGGGATAGTCTACCGGTCATCAAGTAAAACTATCCAACCTAAGAGTTTCTTTTTGGTATGCAATGGTCAAGTCAAGAAGAAAGCTTGTAGACTTACAACTTCTCAAGGAACCAAGGAGTGATAGGTTGATAGCGCAACTCGACTAAGGCTATTATTGAGTAAATGTCGTTGTGGACTCATATCAACTCAAAAATAGTCAAGATAAAGTTCATTTTAGATGGACCCTTCGGTGTGCGATGGATCTACAAGAAGGGACTAATATCAGCCTAGTCCTATCTTAGATTTACAAATCTAAAGGGATAGTCTACCGACCGCGAGGTAGAGCTAATCAACCTAAGGGGTGCCTTTCAGTGTGCAATGGTCAAGTCAGGAAGAAAGATTGTAGACTTACAACTTCATGAACAAGGGACCACTAGGGTGATTAGTTGATAGCACAATAAATCGAACCTGACCTAAAGCTTAGTGCAGCTTTGAAAGAATGCAAGATAGACTTACATCTTCCAAAGCAAGGGCGATCACCGGGGTGACTCATTGGTGGCACAACAAGTCGAACCCTACCTAAGGGAGACTACTGAGAGAGTGGCAACCCGGGGACTTATCTCAACTCAAAAGTAGTCAAGCGATTCCTATAGGGAGTTTTGTTGACACTTCCCTAAAGATCGGATGTCTGCTTGGGAAAAGGTACCGCTAAGGGTTTTGCACCTAATCCAGAAGCGAATATATATATTTTTTTATATATTTGTGTGGACCCTGTTGGTGTACAAGGGACCATAATGAGAAGGAGCTCATATCAGCCTAGTCCTATCTCAGACTTAGTGAACTAAGGGAGAATCTACATATCCACAAGACAAATTCTCCAACCACAAGGGTAGCTACTAGAAAATGGAGATTATTCAATCTAAGAGTAACCGAAATAGTGTCTAAATGGGGTCGCTAAGGACGTGATCCAAATAGAGTGCCCATAGGGGAGGTGTCGCTAGGAGCTTTATCTAAAATCCTATAAAAGAAAGCCTATAGGTATACGATGGCCAACTCCGAGAGAATGCTTGTAGACTTACATCTGTCATGAGTGGTGTATCCACCAGGTGAATCACCATCAGCATGGCGACAACCAACCAACCTAAGGTGCCCTTCAGTGTGCGATAATCAGTTTAGAGAGAAGGCGTGTAGACTTGTATCTCCCAAAAGCAGAACTGATTGTCGGGATAATCTATCTTCGGCTTGATAGGTGTTATCTGACCTAGAGCTGCCCGTCAATGTGCAATGACTGTACTTAAGAAGAAAGAATAGTAGACTTACATCTTCCAAAGTAGGGACCAACCGCTGGGGCAACCCATTGACAGCGCAACAGATCAAACTCGACCTAAGGGTGACTACCAAGTAGGGAGTCACAAAGAAGGATTGGACCCAGACTTGAAGTAGTCAAGAGGAAAGGAGCCGCTGGGGGACTTACCCTAATCCTCTACCAAGGCCAAGTTCAATGGGTTTAGGAAAAAACGTAGACTTACATCCTCTTAAACAAACCAACATGAGGGTAACTTACCGACCGCGCAATAAAATCTACCATGCTAATAAGGCGCTCATTGGTATGCATCGATCAAATCGGGAAAGAAAGTGTAGCAGACTTACATCTTCCTAAGCAAGGGACCACTGGGGTGACGCACTAACAGAATAACATGTCAGCCCGACCTAGAGCAGCTAATGAGTGAGTATCGCACGGGGCATTATCCCACATCAAAGTAGCCCGAGATAAAAGATATGTGTTTGTTTTATATGTGATTGTGTGTAGTTTGTGTTGGTGTTGTGTTCCTAAAGGATAGGATGCCGCTTGGGTTCCTTACACCTATCCTAAACACATCGTGGCAGATTCACAAATAAAGATATTTCTAACCAATATGAAGAGATAGAGTTTAAGATGAAAGAAATTTTATTGATGATTATTTTCAAACAAAATTTATGGATAGTATTTCTTTAGGTAGAGCTTATTTATTGGAAGCATGGGGCTCTCTCCCTTACAATTTATAAGCTGATAAGATCCTCCTTGGTAGGCTTCTTCTATGAGAAAAGGGTCTTCTCAAGTAGGTTCAAACTTGCCTCCCATCTTTCGACGGGCAACAATTGGTCTCCTTAGAACTAAAACAAGCTCTCCTACTTGAAAAGATCTACGATGGATCAACTCGTTATGAGCATGAATCATTTTGGCTTTGTATAACTCGAGGTTCTGGCATGCCCGGAGGCATCTTTCCTCCAAACCATCGAGCTCTTCTAACCGCAACTTGGCGTTCTGCTTTATTATGATTTTACTATCCACAGCTATCCTTAATGGTGGGAGTTGGAATTCTAATGGTAGAACTGCTTCAAACCCATACACTAAAAAGAACGGGGTAGATTGAGGAGTTTTGTATGTGGTACAGTAAACCGACAAGGCTTCAACTTACTACACATGCTACTGCCACTTGTTATCATTGAGTGTCTTCTTTAAAATATGGATGAGAGTTTTGTTGAAGGCTTCTGCTATGCCATTTGCCCGTGGGTAGTAGATGGTAGAATATCTCTAATCTAAATTGTCTCTTTGGGCAAAGCTGTTAATTTTAATGCTCTTGAATGCAGTGCCATTATCGGATATAATTCATCGAGGAACCCTGAACCTATATACGATATGGTTCTTGAAAAACTAGAGCACATGATCTAAACAATGACCTTGGAAGAAGGAGGATCAATCGGACCTACTATGTTAGTATCCCAACACTCAAATGGCCATGAGGCCAATGTAGGATGTAGAATGTTGGGTGGTCGGTGTAAGACCACACCGTGCAGCTGACATTAGTGGCATATCCTAGCTACATCTATATAGTCTGTGATTATCGAGGGTCAGTAGTATCTTAGTCTCTTGATCTTAGCTTTCATCTTGACCGGTGATGCTACATAAACCTAATGTACCTCCCCGCGATCCTACGGGTGTTTGTCCAAAAAATATAACCACATATGATCAAGGATCGCACGTGCTAGGTGCTATCCATGAGAGCATATGAGAGAGGCTCTGCTTCACCGATGCTGACTTCTCTGAGGTAGTTTGCTTATATTTAAATAATCCATGAATGGTTGCCTCCAATCTAACTCGTCATCCTTTTTTGCAATGGAAACCTCCCCTTCAAGAAAGAGTCTCTCGATGAGTTCAGCGTCAATAAGGGATAAGAATTGTATATTTTAGACCCTTATTGGCATGGACTCATCTTCCATACATACCAACTCTTTGGCAAACTTGGCCAATGCATCTGCTACTATATTTTCTTCTCAAGAAATCTTGTAGATGGTAACCTCTGGGATTTGAGCCAACAATTCCATGGTGTACTTGTGATAGTGATGGATCTTAAGCTTTAGAACTTTGTATGACCCAGGGATTTGGTTAATAACTAATTGAGAATCTTCAAAGATGTTGATGCTCTGACGCGCGTGACTAACTCCGACAATCATGCTCATATTCGCTGGTTGTGTCGGATAGATGATATGAGAATCTTATCATATCACGATCCGGAGTTAGGAGAACTATTCCTACCCCTGCCTCTTTTGGAAGAGTATATTGTGGTTCCTCTTCTTTTTGAAAGGAAGTCGCACCATCGAAATACATCTCCCAACGGTGAATGATAGTGTCCCCTAAGTTCATGATTTGTTCATCGAGGAGGTCATCACTAAGCGGAGAATCAATAGGAAGTGGGTATGCTGCTAAGAAATCTGCCACTGCTTGTCCTTTCACCCCACGAAGGGGTACAAAAGTGATGTCAAACTGCAATAAAATCATGGACCAATGCGCCAACCATCTGGATAACGTCAGTCGTGTCATGAGATATTATAATGGATTGATCCTATATATCAAGTTCACCTTATGAGAAAGCATGTATTACCATAGCTTTTGGGATGCAAAGATTAAGGCCGTTTGGGCAGCTTTTAAGAAATGCAGTATTGTAGAAGGTGCCGAAGCTGTTGTTGCTAAAGCTGTGATTCTATTTAGAAAACTCTATTTAGAATTTGATGTCGTTGTCTGCAAAATACCTATCCCTATGATTATATAAGTGAATAAACTTAAACCTGAATGAATAATAATAACTAATACTCATACTCATATGTAAGTCAACTAATAAATTACATTAACAGTTGCACATCACTTAATAAATAATACTACCTAATTAATAACACTAATATTAAAAGTATTAGTACAACAACTAGTACGATCAGAATATTAAGCCTAATATCTTATTCATCAAATCTTTTAAAAAAAAATTTTCATTGCTGCTCTCTTAACATGATCACTGTTTGATATGTCACCTTCGTATTCTTCAATCCATCTGAAATTATTGCAATCATCTCATGTTCTATTTCTTGGACACTTGAAAAATCTTCCCCCATAATTTTCTTCCCTATATGAAGTGAATACATAATATTACAAACCACAGTTGCAATGCACAACTCTAGACTCAGTAGAACTCCTTGTACTCATATTTTACGATAAAGTAATTATGTAAAATGTAAAATATTAATATGGACACATTACAAAATATTTTTAAAATGAAAATGAAACAGCAAAATATTTATTTCCCCAAAAAGTGATAGATATTTCATTAACAAAAATAGAAGGGTTATAATTATTAACAAAAAAGATAGTAATTTGGCTAAGTAAAATTACTTAACCATTCATAGCTCCGTACTACAAATAGCAAAAAAAGACATAAGCAAGCGTGAAAGATACATTAAAGTAAATTTATAACTCGGTGAAAGTCTATCCCAAGGAGCAAAATTGTATGTGAGCATCCGAACTTCAAAACGAAGGGTTATAATCATGTAAAATGCTACGAGCCTTAATGATAAAAAAATAACATAAATGCCATCATAGTCATTTCCTTCACTATCAGATAGAATCAACCAGCAAGCAGCAGTTCTAGATACCACATAAGCAGGAACAACAGTACAACCAACCAAATAAAGAGTTTCCAAATATATTTTGTATGATGACAAGTAAGAGATAAAGGCGCATCCACCAAGATAGATAAATAGCAATACCAAAAGAGCATCCAAAGAAAGAGCCAAAGATAAACCAAGTCACCACCACCCGGGTAAAACAACCACTAAAGAGGTATTGACTGATAATATATGAGCTCTGTTGCATTTTAACATGCTTGATAGTTTTATTGAGTAGAATATCTGATTGAAAGAATCTATTCTCAAGAAAGCCTCAAATTCATTTACTAAATAAATAAATACATAAATTAAGCATTTGGTTTAGTTGCATCATGCAAGTATGTAACTTTAGGGATAGGTTTTGATCTAGCTTGATAAATCACTTTAACGATTCAACAAACCAAATTCATTAATTTGTCTAAGCTTGTTGTCATGAACAATACGTCATAAAATATTACTCTTGAGCGGAGAAGCAATAACAACCCAACCCAATCGATCAATATAAAATAGAAAATGCGAAAGCCACCCATTAAAACCAAGGCACCACCAATCCATTTACCTGAGAACCCAAAGAAAGAAGCAGGGAGCGGCACCAAGCAATCCTATCACCCGGCAACGACTCGCGCCAAAACAAAGGCACCACAAATCCAATTACCAAAGAACACAAAAAAAATAACAACAATAACAAATAAGCAATAACAACAACAACAATAATCGACAAATAATAATAGCCAACCAAAGTAATAACTCTGCCAATGAGTCGACCTCATAACATAACATGTTCAAACATGGTAACAATCATAGTGATATCATTTCAACATCAGTAACTAAGATAATAAATAGCATCATTTCTTTGAGGACAAATAACCTCAAAAAGTCATGGATGATAGTATAGTGCTTCAAGTAAATTTGATGATGACTAAATTCTAGAACTAATTAACACTTCCCCAAAACTTAAAGATAATCCTTTATCAATCATTAATTAGATTTTAGGAGTGAGTACATGATATTAAATTTTATTCTTGTGAATATGATAAGTATGCAAGCCACATTCAACAAACACTAAGTATATGATATCATGTGCACTCTTTCTCATCCAGCCATTAAAAAAGTGAAGCACATATTGAAATCACATACTATCATCACATTCTATGTAGGGTCATACAGCGAATGTAGCTTTTTAATTGATGGCGCGCATCGACTTGTGTTCCATCAATTCAATACAATCCTGATAATTCAACTTAGGTGATAATCAAAATGGTCATTTTCAAATAAACTTACAAAGTAAACTTATAAATATAGCATGTATCGACAATCTTGTTGAATCTCGGTAGGTATGTTCGGAAAGTTGAATCTATCGCTTTATAACTTTGGTTGATAACAAAGCATCAAGGCCAACAGTATGCTTATGGTTTGGGAGGTATTAAATCGCAGCCACGATTCATTATCCGATAAAATATACAATGTTACTGAGACTTCTCTAGTCATAGTTCTTGAAGATCCACTAAGTTCATATAAATTTTCTCTGAGGTCGGTGAAAATAACTTATGACATCTGACATGAAATCTCCCACTAGTGCCCTTTCTGATCCAATTTTCACCAATAAATGGAAGTCATACATGGAGTCTTGCAAACATAAGTCTCTTATGTATTAAGCATACCTCAGTAATAATCGCAATCATAGGTTGATGGTCATCATCCATAATCGCAACTAATGACAAAAATATATATGTCACTATATTAGCCTTTACAGATTAAGATACTAAACAAAATTCCTGTAACTAAAGAAGTTTAGCAATTTACAGAAATAAGTACAGCAAGTAAAAAAGAGCAAACTCTCCACTACCAGATCACGATGAAGTTTAAATTTTGACATATTAGAACATCTTTTTTCTAAAGGCAACCTAGCTAAACATCACGTGATTCAAAATGATAATGAGATAATGAACTCTCCATTCGGGTTCCATAGTCACAAAGATCTCGCTTGTTTGGATCTTCAAGCAACTTTGGTTGAATGCATATAAAGTGGAATATCATCAAAACTTGGGTGATTTTATCTAAAATCACGTTCGATAGTGATGGCGTAGCGATTTGCTTCAGGAAGTGCAAGCAACGATTAACTCTAATATCGATGTGGGATGAATCGGCACCTCCCTTTTTTCTAACCTCTTGGAGCTAGAGTGAGCTAGCATGACTTGGTATGGGAATGTGAGATGTAACAATTCATTGTCTGAATCATTTGAAATAGAACTTTGCTCAGAATAATTTTGTTCTTGCGCAATATCGTTAGCTTCTTGATTTGGTGTCCAAAAATGGGCACCTTTGGCAACCACACTATTGAACATGAGATCTAATTTCTCTTCAATTTCAGGATATAAACCACAATATCTAAATTTTTTCACATTTGGTAATATCGCAGAACACAATTATGTTAATGTTATGTTCATGAACTCTTTGTCCGATTAGAAAGGAAAATTATGTATATGATAGTTACCGATTTCTTCTTTCGCCACCAATCATCGATCGTCAATCATCTTCTTTGTGAATCCCATCCCAAACCAATTGATCCATGTTTCAACTCTTTCCACAATTTTCAATCCTTCTTCAACTGATCCCTTTTTTTTAAGTTGTCTTGTTGTACTCACTTCCAATTTTCTCCTTAATTTTTTTGGTTAAATTACTCCAACCCTCTTTATTAAAATAGGTCGTCGGTCTATTACCCAAGTCTATCTCCTTTAGATAAAGATCACAAAATATTATTTTCACATCTCTCTCCCAGGCTCCTTCCCTTAGGTTTCCTATTTAAAGATCATATCATTATCACACAAGCGATGAAACTCAGATGAATCAAACAACAAAGGATTGCAATTATTTAATTTGGTTAGGCAATGCTAAACATATAACATAACTTATAGAATAAACAATTGTACTTTAGTATTTCTCATGCAAATTTATATGTCTTCAAATAATGTAATGTAAGCAATGTATTTACAATTCTTCATATTACTAAGAGTATGCTTTATGTCCAAATTATAGAAGAATTAGTTGCTCTCTTGACCATAGAAATTTAGTATATTACTATCATCGAAGCTACAAAGAAAATGATTAGGTTACAAAACTTCTTGGCAAAACTTGTCAGGAGCCAACAAAATGGCAATCTTCATTTTGACAGAATAAGTGTTATGCATCTATGCAAGAATATTGCATTTCATGCCAAGATGAAGCACATCTAGCTAAGATATCATTTCATTCATTTACTCTTAGTATACATGTTGATGAAAGTAGTAATAGTTAAAAAATCGAAGCAATGTTTAACTGCCACATTATAGCCTTTTACTATGATGGATGTTGCAAATCTATAGGAGTATGATTATAACTGAAGATCTAATTTTTCACAGAGAGGTCGGAGTATGATTTCCCCTCTACCTCATGGGCACTTAGCACAAAATAATCTCTCGCCCGTTCAAATAACAAATGCTCAAAGGAGAGATCAAATACGACAAGCTTCAAAGATCGAAGCGGATGCTTACCTTCCACGGGGATGGAAGATGGCAAAGAGAGATTAGAAAGAAGGAAGATGGCAAAAGACGGATCTGAGAATGAGAGAAGCCCGGACTCTCGATCAATGCCTAGTAAAGAGAAGGAGGAGATCGGAGATCAGTGCATGGGAGAAAGAAGCGAGCAAGCAGATCTTCTCAGCGGGTAGTTTAGATAAACTTTTTCCCCCCCATCACGGCAGCTCGCTTCAATCCGCATTCGAGCTTCCCTTCCATACCGCGGAAACAAGCGGTCGGCGGCGCACCACCAGCACGGGGCCCCAAAGCAGATAAAGCTAAGTGTTTTTCAATAGGTGAGTAGTTTGCCTCAGCAGGGATTAGACAATGATTGAGATAGTATAGTGCATTCTCTTTCCCTTCATCATTGGTTTGGGCCAACAAAGTGCTAAGCGAGTCTAATGCGGTATATAGTATGAGCGACTTGCACAGGATAGAGTTGCTTGGCAACGTCATCAAGTAGTGCTTGATATCTTCAAAAGCATGTTGGCACTTATCATCCCACTTGAAGTTGAAGTTCTTTTTGATAAGTGATGAGAATGGCTGACATCTCCCTGATAGACTGGAAATAAAGCATCTTAGATACGTCAACTACCCTTGGAATGATCTAAGTTGAGTTAGACTTTCAGGGGTAGCATTTCTAAGATAGTCATGATCTTCTCTAGATTAATTTATATTCCATGGTGCCAAACAACAAACCTAAGGAATTTCCCTGAAGCTACACTAAATGCACACTTCAAGGGATTCATTTTGAGGTTGTATTATCTTAATCGTGCAAAAACTACTCTCAAGTCAAATAGATGGTCTTCCTTTTCTTTACTTTTGACTACAAGATCATCAACAACATTCGATGATGAATGAGTTCAAGATCCGAATATACGTACGTAGCACCGGTATTTTTAAGGTCGAAGGGTATGACCTTATAATAGATTTTGATCGGGCCATGGGTCATCTTAATTTGGTTGTAGCTATATGACCCATCCATGAAAGAGAATATTGCATAAGATGAGGCAATGTCCACCATCAATTCTGGTATAGGTAGTGAAAATTCATCCTTAGGACATGCCTTATTTAGATACCTAAAATCGACACATATGCAAATTTGGTCATCCTTCTTCATAACTAAAATGACACTGGCCAACCAGGTTGGATATTTTTCTTCCTTGATAAAGCCAGCATCGATAAGTTTTTTAACTTCAAAAATGACCAGCTGCTTAATGTCTAATTGCATGCGTCTAGGAGCTTGCTTTACAGGGTTAATATTAGGATCTATTTCTAGTTTGTGGATTGCTACATAAGAAGATAAATCGGACATTTCTTCATAACTCCATGCAAAGCAATTCTTAAACTCATCAATAACTAACATTCATTAATCTCTTCTTCATTCAACAAAAACTAATGTATGTCGAGCATAGATTGTCTTCAATTTCCAAGTTTATTTATTTGAGTTAGTCGATGGTTGATCTGATCTTTTCTTCAAACTCTAGCAATGCATCTATGACTTTAAGATTATTTGGATCATCTGAAGTTTCTAAACACACCTCATATGAGTTAGCATGATTTGAAAAGAACCTATCAGACTCCAAATGATTTATTATGACTAGGTAATGGTTATCATCATTTACTGGACCCACTATGCCGAATTCTAATCCTAGTCTTTATTGAACAGATTGTCTCATAACCTTTCAAAGTAATCCAACCTGTGTTTTGACCAAGTATGTAAGATTAATCCCTTATTTGCTAAATTAAGAACACAAGGCTAATACCAATCAAAAAAATAATTATATTAAATATTTATATGAATCATCCTTAAGTCTCTTCCCGACTTGAGGATGATGCTCCCAACAAGAACCTTTTTAGCTTGATATCTGTTGATGACTTAGGGGCCTCCTTAACTACCAAACCCTCAACTTTTTGAGGGGAAAGTGGGGTTAGAGTTAAGGTTCCTAACTGCTATCTAACTATTTTACATAATAATGACTTTGATACATTCATGCTTTGCTTGGACACCTAGTCTTCATCATTGTCTAGCTCGAATGTCACATCTAATGGGACCCACTGAGAGGGGTTGTTTGGCGTGTTAACCATATGAGACTCATCCTCCAAACTGAATTCCAAGTCGGATAACAGGGGTACTCCTATGAGCTGGAACATAGCTCCTACTAGCTGGCCACCAACAAGGAGGTCTTCCACCTCTGGAACTGCCTCTGGATCGGCCTCTTCCTCTACCTGGTGGAGGTCGAGTCATCCTACATGTGTATTCATATGGAGGAATGAACTGTAGGTAGAATCTAACTTTAGGCTCTACTTCTTCCTCAGTCTCTAATTCTAGATCACTTGCATTTTTGTTTTCTTTTTTATTTTCTTTTTCATTTTTCATTTCCTTTTATTTTTCTTCATTTTCTTTTTCTTTTATTTTTGAACTTTGACCAAGTTCGCGAGAATAGGCTTTCTGATCTTAAAGAAGATAGTAGATTGCGTCCTCATATATCTCGACCTCTCTAACTGAAAATGGCTTCAAATCTCCTTTGACATAGTATTCGATTCCACCACTTCGAAACTTGATGCACTGATGTAGAGAGGATGGAACCATCTTATCCTCATGTATCCAAGGCTTAATGAGTAAAGCAGTGAAAAATGTATCTGAATCAATTATGTAGAACTTGGCTTCTGTCTTCCAATCATCTATCTCTAATGGAAACACTATGGAGCCTAAAGCCCTCTCGCCTTGCTCATTAAATCTTCTCAACATCATCCAATCTCCTCGGAGTTCGGAGATGTCAATCCTCAAGTAGGCAAGCATCTTTAGACTCATAAAGTTTGCTAATGCACCTGGATTAACTAACACCCTAGAGAGTCTGAATCTTCCCATATCAACTGTGATGTAGAGAGGACAGTTGTGTTCGATTGTCCCTAAAAGAAGGTCTACATCAGTGAAAGTAACTCCATGGGTTTCTCTTGAATAACATGTCTCATCTCCAATAGCGGTCAGTTGAGCTAAGCATATTTTTGGATCAAGAATGGCCTTGATCAATGACTCTCTCATCTCTTTGGATAGGATAAAGGCATCATATATGCTTAGCTTAGTTGACAACTTTCTCAGGTGAGCGAAGACATTATAGTCAACTCTAGGTTGATCCTCTATAAGCATATCCATGAGTGGAGCATCCTGTGGAGAGGCTGTCCGCTTGAACCAATGACTTTCTTACCCTTATCGAGAAGTGCTACCCTAGGAGGTAGAACTTTGCTACTACGTAGGTTAACTTCAGTGACTTCATGAGATGGTTTAGCAAAAATTTCTACTTGTTCATTAGGTTCACCTGCAGCTTCTCCTACGGGATCATCGGAGTTAGAGAACTCCAAATCAATTTCAATGGGCTAACCCGAGAGATTCAGGAATGAGAAATCCATTTCTAAATTAGAAGATGAATGATTAGAATTAGAGTTATTATTAACTAGACTCAGAGAATTTTTTATAGGAATAAACTCGGGCAGATTATCAGAAGTGACACAAATATAAGTGGAATCAGTTTTCTTCATTGATTTCTTAGATTTGGATGGAAGGTAAGAAATCAAGTAAAGTAAGTGGAGTTAGGGTTTGGCACCCCTCTTGTCTGATATATAGAAGAAGAAGAGGAACTATAACTACAAGCGTGGAAAGAGTCGGTCGGTGGTTTTATTGTACTATCCCAAGCAAGTGGAGGCTATCGCTGCTGCTGCTGGGCTTCTACCTCCCTCAAGTTATCCTTAACAACTTGCAAACCTTCCTTGGAGTTGGAGGTTTGAACTGCCTCAGGCACCTACAAGGGTAGTTTCTTAATCTTAGAAATAATTTTCTTGGAGGTTGGGGATAGGGAGATATCCCAACCTTCCTTAATTTTAAGAGGATCACATGTATCCCCAAGAATTACTCAAACATAACTGGAAGGTTGTTCTAATAGGTATTCCTTGGAGATGACGATGGCACCCAACTTGTAGATCACGCCTCCTTAAAGGTAATGCAATCTTTTAAGACATGGCAACATGCTATGTTTGGATCATGACACATGCCCACTTCCTCTAGCCTCTTAGGCTCTGTAGGAATCGGGCTTCTTTAAGATTCTTAAAGATCTTTCGACTACCTCCCTCTTGAATGAATAAGACTTATTCAATCTATTGGAGTATGTAAGTAATAGCTACCAGTGGTAGAATATTCGATGAAGAAGTGGTGATGGCATGGCAACTAGGTGGGTATGATGATCGAGGTCATGATAGAGGAGGTGGCAAAGAAGGCTATTGAGCTCGAGGCCTATTTGACCTAGGCTGCTTCCCCTTATCAACTACTGTGACTACTCCTAGCTTCTTCTCAAATGCCCTCTGAGGTTTAGGCTTGGCTAACTAGTCCTAAAAAGATAACTGTTTGGCTTCCTCTTGTAGGCTAACCTCCTTGTTAACTAGTTTATCAAATGTATGGATGGTAAAGCCCTTAAGCATGAAGGCGACCGGGCCATGAATATTCTTGAGGAGAATTTCAATGGCATGTTGTTCGGACAACTGTGGCTCACATTTCTTGCTTTCGAGGTTTGAGAATATAATCAAGAAGGGACTCATTGAGAACTTATGTGCTACAATAACTGATCACCCTTTGATGAGCTCCAAACCTCTTGATGAAGAGGTGCTCCAACTCGACAAATGTCTTTTCGAACCATTGCGGGTTACATACCAATCAAACACCCGCTAAAGCGCTAACAAACAATCGAAAGAAGGCGTCCTTTCTGCGACCCTAAAATGTGCAATATGTTGACGAGGGTTCCCAATGCCATCAAATATTTTGAAAGGAGGAGGCACGAAACCCTTAGGACATTAGACCGCATCAAATTTCTTGGGGTAGGGTCTACCAATGATGAATAGAGGTTCTGGTGCCTCCCTCACTTGTTGTTCCACCATGTGCTTGATACTTCTCATGCATGGAGGTACTATCCACCACCTTCTCTGTCATTGTCTGTCTACCAGAGAAGTGCTCTTGGGCTAAAGATGTGTGACTTCGGATGATCTACCTATCGATATATTTGTAGAGGAGGCGGTTTTGGAGTGCATGGGCCGGTACGTCTTTCATCCGGTTGATCATCCTTCTATCTAATCAGTTGAAGGAGGTGTTGGGTTGAATGGGCATTCTTCAACCACAATACCTTCCTAGCTCTGGGTCTACATGGAGGAGCTCCCAATGTATATATGGACTTCGGTCAAGTCCTCCAACAAATCATCCTCAACAGGGTCAAAACTAACCCTTCCCTCCCTATAATTGGATCAATCGCTTCCTAGGATTTCTCTCTTTTCCACAAAAAAATGAGCTAAAATGTCATCTGAGGAATGATCTAACTGTGCTAGTATGAACATTATTGGCGGATATGGTATGCTCTCACTAAAATGCATCTAACAGCTTTCAGGAGGACTATGCCTGAAGATACATGCTCATGACTATGGAGTGTTGTCTCACAGGGATCTACGCCATGGGAATTGTGAAATTCCCTCCCCTCTCTGCCACTCGATGGGGTGGTAGAATAGTGTTCTTGGGTCATTCCTTCTTCACCACTTGAAGTGGAAGCTTGAAGGAGGCTGACCTCACCTCAGCGGGTGGAGTAGATGGAATGGGACCAAGACCATGAAAATCACCCTTTCTTCTCCCCGATGGGACTTATGCCTTGGCTGCAGAGATACTAGAATATGGTGAAGGTGGGCGATGCAATCTGGGTGGGAGCTAGTAGGAGCTCTCCTCTTCGTACCATGAGCATCTGGTATGGTTGGCTCGGTGGCAACTGGAAATCCAAAAGTGGAGGCATGGCCGGGCATACCTCCTCCCTCCCTCTTATCGCCTGCCACTCAGGGCCTGTGTATCTAGCTCTCGTGTATATGATCACGATGCTATCAAGACCTCATGTCAAACAATGCAGACTCAGTGTCTTCTCATAATCCGACGTAGGGCCTCCTCCTCTCCCTAGCTAGTGCCTCATAATAAGCTGGTGGTGGAGGCGATGCTAATATCCTCTCCATCTGAGCCTGAGAGAGGATGAAATCTACTACCACTGAGTAAGGGAGAGACCTCCCGAGGTGAACCATCCTCTGCAACATGGGACGCTGCCTCTGCCTCTACAGCTACTCGCTCGTGATGCCGCTTAACCTTCCGGCTC
Organism: Cymbidium sinense; assembly: GCA_021442155.1. Taxonomy (NCBI): domain Eukaryota; kingdom Viridiplantae; phylum Streptophyta; class Magnoliopsida; order Asparagales; family Orchidaceae; genus Cymbidium; species Cymbidium sinense. The sequence goes on from CM038226.1 coordinate 16,949,246, forward strand.
TTGTTGTGGTGCTGAGTGCGGGTGAGTCGAGTAAGGTGGGAGCTAGAACCTACCTCGAATGTAGGGTAGATTGTCTCGAAGACCAAGATAGCATTCCCTTTTGAGGGTACCAATGAGGAGGTGTCAGCCAGGAATGGGATGATCAAATGGAACATATGGGGAACCAAAGCTGCAGCTACTAATGGAATTGGCTGATTCTGCTCTGCGGGGACCTCTACTACCTTCCTCTTTAGTGGAGGGAACTAGAGTTAGAGGCATGTCAAAGCGATTAAGTGGTGTCATTCCGCCACCTCCTCTCTTGTCATGATGTCCCTCATAAGTAACTCACAACCTCAATCTGACCAAATCAATGTGGTAGTGGTGAGTGGCTTGATCAAGACAATTGGAGGAGAACACAAACTTGCTAGGAACCATGTGTATTGATTGAGTTGAACAAAAATTGACTGAGCTGAAACATTGCATTTGTTGAAAAAATAACTGAATCAGTCCCTCTCTTTGGTATTCAACTTCATAAATAAGTTCTAGACTTGATTTTAAAATTTGAACCCACACTCAATAAATTTAGTTAAGTGGGGTTCATTAAAGAGATTTTGATATGTGAGGAGAATTTTTGTCATATGATTTTGATTTAGAACATATACTCAACCAATTTAAGTAGGTTGGATGGGATTCAGATATTTGGAGAGACTTTTGAAGATATTTGTGTTGTGTATCTTATTTGAAAATTTTGATTTTGAAAAACTTTACTTAACAAATTTAGGTATGCTAAGGAAAGGTTTTGATGGTGTGTTTTAAAAATTTTGTGAAAGAATATTTGCTTGTGATGATGGGTTATGTGTGTGATATATGTTGAATTGAAAATAGGGCTTCTTACTTAACAAATTTGGTATGTTTGGTGAAAATATTCCCGCCTTCATCTATCCTTTTCGAAGAGGATAAATGAAAATAGAAATATACACCTTTGTTGAGACATATGTAGATCCTGTATTGAAGGTGATCGACGACATTGAGGAGAGGTGTCATCTCAAAAGATAGAAATCACCACCCACAATGGACCTAATCACTAAAGACAATGGGCATAGATTACCGATTATTCCTACTTTTGTGAAAAATAAAGTAAAGTTTATTTTAAATTGGGTTTGTTAAGTTCCTAGGCAAGCTTATAGTTAATTACATCCTAAGGAATGAGATCTCTTAAGAATACTCTTGATTAAGGTAAATGATCATTGTCTCCAAAGATTTCAACAGGTATGACTATCAATTGATTAATTTATTTTGGAAGATCAAATGGAATTGATCAAAGAGAGGGAGTTATTATCAAAATCAAAGGAAGATAAGTAGGAGATGCCCACGATGCTAGGAAATCTAACGAGCATCTCAAACTATCCTATGGTTGGGCTTTACATTTTTAAAATTGATTTAAATTGTTTGAGTTGAATTTTTTATTAGAAATTTAAGGCTTATGATTCCATAACACCAGGTTAAAGAAATGCTTAAGAGATGAGGAATTATGCTTATGGTCCACAAAGGGGAGAAGCAACCTCGACCTAAATCTATGGAGCTTTGGTGAGGGCAAAGAACATAAATCTAAGGTGAAAATGGGTATTGGTTGCCTCCACAAGAGGAACCACCATTCTTGGATTTACTGTTGTGGGATGACTAACTCTACGATTTTAAATACATGTAGAAAAGTCATATTTTATGCAAGATAGTTTATGTTATTTATTTAAAAGAGACTAAGTCTTAAACTCACTCCTAAAGAGACTAGATCATGTAAGGTATGCTTCAAATGACCTAAATCTAATGCAATTCATATTTCATTTTATTTTATTTTGGACAATCATTTTGGCTAATAGGATTCATATGTCTAATGCATAAGAAATGAGATTATTGGCCAAAATCGTGAAGGAGAAGGTGTGTTTCCATCATAGCTCTCAAGCCAAGCTAAGTTTCTCTAGCAAAGGTGGAAGCCTCCAATCGAGTGAAACAAGATGCATTTGTATGATGTTAAATACTCATCCAGCTAAGAGGTTGCTAATTTTTTTATCTTGAAATTTAGCCTAAACTTTAGGTGAAGTTATGAGTTCTTTATTTTTAGTTTTGAGTTGTTAAGTTTGTAAAAGATTTATTTTTTCCTAAGAGCTTAATCCACATCCAAGTCATACATAAAGCAAGAAAGAAACTAGGAAAAGAATGTCACTTAAATAAAAACAAATCATCAATCAATTTATAAAGTTAAGCTGAAAAAATAAGAGATTTTTGTCACACAAAAAAATAAATTGATACAACCACCATTACAATAAATGAATTACATAGAATTAAGCAAGGAATTCATTGTTATGGGGTCTTCAAATTTTCATTTCTTCATTCTTCTTTTTCTTCTTTCTTCTTTGGTTCCTTCTTTTGAAAGATTGGAAGGTGGATGCTCCAAAACTTCACATGGTGCATAAGATGAGATCTATGACCTGTTAATATCCTAATCCCCATAACAATCATTCCAAAATCCTAATTACAAAATTTACATGAAAAAAAAAAGTAAATCTAACTAACACTTACAAAATTGAGATTAATTAAACAAATTACACAAATTCTAAGCATGTATATTGGACTTATCACACACATTAAGTCCACTTATCATGCTTAGTATAAGCACATAACAAAAGTATTTATATTTTTATTTATTACGCCTCTTCAATCCTCAGAAGAAAATGGTTAGACTAATGATCACCCATTCATTCTGCACATACATCCTAACATCCATAAAACATATATCATAAAATCAAACCATGCATACCCCTAACCTAAAGCTAGAAGTGGTGACTTAACCTAATGTGTGTGCTTTGGAAGATTATGTGCTATGCTTAGCTATGATTTTAAGTTGAAATTTCTTAAATGTGAAGCATGTTCAACTTAGAAGAGGGTTTCATTTAAGTGATTTAATTTTTTTGGGTTGATTTTATTTTGTGTTTTGATTGGATTCAAATGAATCTTACAATTAATTATTAAGTTATAAAGAGAGAAAAAGAGAAGAGGATTTCTCTTTTCTTCCCTAACTTAAATAATTTCTAAAATAGATTCATATTTTAGTTTTATTTAGTGAATATTTTGATTAAGTATTTAAATTAATCCTGAGTTTAGATGAACTCTAAACAAACCTATTTAAAAAAGAAATGCATTTTAAGATTAAGTAAAATGAACTAAATTCACAAAACATACATCACTTTATTTTTTCCCCAACATGTATAACATGTATATGAATGAACCCTAAGCATATCTATCTATACAAATGAGAATGTTTAACACTTTATGATGCATGCTTAAATTCATTTAAGAAAATTTGAAAGTTTATGATGCATGATTTTCAGTAGAAAAGATTTCTTATCCAATTTTCACATAGAATGTATGAAATGCATAAGTGAGAAGATGTCATTGTTAACAGGAGGTGTAAGGTATAAGATATTTAAGGATACTTAAAGCCCATGATTATCACTAATATACACTTTCCTTAAATACAAACATGTGTACAAAAGAAATGAATGGAAAAGAAAGAATGCAAAAGTGTTAGTTGATTTATTTTTTTGTTTACAATTTATATGTGCAAGATATATCCTTCTTAAGTGATAGTATAGGAATGAATATGAAATTAGGCAAGTGTTAGGTTCTTTTCAAATGAACCATACACCTTGTTCAAATCCTATACTAAAGAGAAGAGAAGGAAAACCACTAAGGACATCCTTACATTTTACTCACATGCAAGCTTATAGCTAAGATATACATAACACACTTTCAGTTTTGATAATTGATTCATATATTTTGAAAATAATTTGAATTTAATAGTAATAATAGTCACTCATATTCTTACTTTAGCCAACACAAGTAATTTTAACATAAAGGAAACATTTTGATTTTAAATTTGATTTTTTTTTAAAAGCATGGATGCATGAAACCATATGACACATATTTAGTATGTTGAGGAAGAATTAAAGCAATAAAAATATATAAACACATTCACTTTAATTAAATCTTAAAGACAATCTTATGAAATAAGAAATCTTAAAGTAAATCAAAGCTTATTTAGTATGATTTTTATTTGATTTTCAATTTGATTTAATTTTGAAAATATGAATTGAGTTTATTGTTCCTAACATATTCCTACATGTGTTTGACATTTTTATTTAATTTTTAGACGATAAAATTGATTTTATAATTTGATTAAGTTAAGATATGAATTAAATATGTTAATTAACCCTTACATCACCATAGTAGTTAACAAATAATTATGAAAATGAGATGACATAAAACATCACAAGAAATTTAAATTTGTAATGCACCTAGAAAGACGCAATTTGACTCATGATTAATGATTAATTAAACTAAAGATTTAACTTAAGTAATTTCAAAATACCCCTCACACATATGAGTTGAGTTTTGATTTTCTTAATTGAACTTAGGCTCTTGAACACATAAGCATCTACCCAAAGTAGATTAATTAAGTTCTGAAAGATTTTAGAATTTTTAAGAATTAATTAAGAGTAATTAGTGAATTAGCCCTTAATTAAGAGAGGATTAAGAAAGAAAAATGAGGTTTAGAGAATAGCTTAGGGGAAATACCTCAAAATTATTTTCTAAACCTCATATTCACTAAATCAGACCTTAATCAACTTCAATAAGGGATTAAAAATACTAATCAAATCCTTAATTACATAGGGATAGGATGAATTAGCAATTCCCAATTAAGACACAATAAATCCCAAAAAATTAGGGAAGGTAGAAAAGTCCCCAAAATATAAGTTTGAGATTAATGGATTAAGGAGTAATTAAGCAGATTTCCAATAAAACTAAAAATAAGAGAAAGATACAATTCAAAATCCATTAAAATCAATTTTAGAATAGATTGAATTATCTTTCAGTGGTAATTTAACTCATATTATTTAATTTTTCTTTAGAGAAAGATGAGTTTTTGAAGTCTAGGTGATTAATTAGAATTAAATAAACATTAATTAATCCCTTAATCTAATCAACGCGCTATGCAATGGGCTCGAATGCTTTCCCACAGCGGTGGTGACTTAAACGTCACATCGTGGCCATGTGGCGCTTGCTTAGCCTCCATTTGATCAAGGATCGGACGGCTGAGATTAAAGTTGACATTCCAAAGGGCTTAAATCAGATCTAAGCGTGTGTTTAATCTCGGCCATCCATCCAAAATACGCGGATGGACGGCCAGAGATCATCCATGTTCTTCCCTGAGGAATAATGGAGACCGTCCACTTTCAAAAGGAAGATCTGAGCTCGATCAGTGAATGAAAATGCACGCCATCTAACCCGAATGACAATCACATCTAACGATTGAAATTTCATGTCATTAATATTTCTTTCACAAAGGACCAACACACATGGAGTTGAGTGATCGAAAAATGTCTAACCTCGCTGGAGGTGAATTCCCTTGGAGGAGCTTCGCCTGGTTGAGATGAAGCTGTGGTAAAAGTTTTAGCTCCTGAGGTTAAGTGGATTGCTCTATGGACCAACCCCTCCTTAGCTCCCTTGTGGCTTTGATGGAATTAGACCTCCCCTTGCCTTCGGAACATGAGAGAGAGCTTAGGCAAGCTCAACTTAGCCCTCTGGTGGAGTGTGCAAATAGAATTTGATGGAGTTTGAGTGTAGAGAAAGTTTACCAATCAAAAGAGGTCCCCTATTTTTGCTTAAGGGAAAATCGAGAATGGAAATTTCAAATCCCTTCTAGAGCTTAGGATCACTCAAGAATGGTTCTTATGACTCTCTAACACTCAATCGAAGGTGAGAATTGAACTAAATTAGGGGGAGTATATCTCCCCCTATGGCAATCGGATGGTCGAAGCATTATTTTCTATTTTGATCCAATTGCCAAGATTGAAAGGGATGTTTTGAACTAGAAGTTTGCACATGGTCGATTTGGGCTGAGTGAGTGGTAACTTCTGCTTCAAATTGAGTGGAGAGGTTTTCCATATGGCCAATTTAAGCCATGTTTTTAGTCTTGGGTCAATTGCACTAAACTCATTACATTGGGTGCACCATCCATATGGTCTACTTGACCTAGAAGGTATCAGTATATATGAAGAGGACTTGACCAAATTCCCATGATTTGACCAAAATTTGTTCTATGTCCTAGAGGTGGTAGTCATTTTGATTTTGAATTTGAATATGTTGGGTATGTTGAAAATAGTTTGGCCAAGTTTCATTGAATTTGGAGTTCATTTGATATGGTTTGGCTCATGTTGACCCATAACTTGGTCTTGAATTGGTCAAATTGGGTCAAACCAAGGTTGGGTCAGTTCATTTGAAATATTTGGTGGCTTTGATTTGATTCAATTTGGTTTAAATTTCAATTTGGTTCATATGACTTCATTTAGGTCAAATGGGTCAAGTTGACCAATTTGACTATTTGACCTATTTGAACTAGTCATGGATAGTTTGGTTTAGTCATATGAAGTGAATTGGTATCTTTGTTTCCAATTAATTTTGGTTAAGTTTGAATTTAGCTCAACATGATCCTCTAGGTCACGTTGGGTTCAAGGTCAATTGGGCTAGATTAGGTCTAGTTGGTCAATTGAGATTTTGGTCAAGTTCAACAAGTGATTTGGAATGAACTTAACCCATTGGTTTCAATTAATTTGACTTAGATCAAATTTTGACACATTTTAACTTTTTAAATTAAGTTGAGTCAACTTTGGTCAAATGGCCAATTGGGCTAATTATGCTCAAATGACTTGGCAAGTTCAGTTCATGAATGAACTTAGATTGGTTTCAATCAATTTGGTTATGGTGAATTTTGGCTATATTAAATTTCATTTTATAAGTGTTGACTTGGTCAACCATTAGTTTGACTTGGTTTTGATTTGGGTGATTGATCATCTCGATGATTGTTGATGATGAGAGGCATAGGTGAGTTTGATTCAATCCAATTTTGTTAGAATTTAGCTGGGGTACTTTAGATCACTTTGGGTCAAGTGACTAAATAGGTCAAATGGCAAAGCTTGATTTGAGTTTGATTGAACTTGTATATGGACTTATGATTGAAATATAAATCCATTTGCAAGTGGTTTGAAGTTTGATTCATTTGACAATTTCATATTCAAAGGAGGAACATGAATGAATTTGGGTTTAATTTTTGAATTGAGTTTTGATTTAGTGATCGAAGTTTGTATCTATATTTAGATTCATGATTGTATTGAATTGAAGGAAAATCAAGAGTTTGGCTTGAAGTTGATGTGGCTAAGTTCAAAATTGACTTGAAAGGCTTAGGTTGGATTTTGAATAGATTTGAGCTTTGATTTTTGGAATTGGTTTTGATTGTTTGAATTTATATTTCATTTATATATGTGAATATAAATGAGAATATAAATGGGTTATGAGAAAATTTGATAAATTTGAAGTGATTTGATCATGATCTAAGCTAAGCCCTTAAGAGAAGATTAACGAACTTTGAAAAGATTTGGAATTTTTGAATTTGAATTTTTGAATTTAATTTGATTGATTTATATTTATATTATATATATATATATGTGTGTGTGTGTGTGTGTGTGTGTGTGTGTGTATATGTGTATGTATATATATATGTGTGAATATATAGAATATAAATGAATTATGAAAAAATCTCATGAGTTTGAATTGGTTTGAATTTAATCTTAGCTAAGTCTTTAAGAAGGAAATTAAAGATTTAGAAAAGGTTTTGAATTTGGAGTTTGAATCGTGGATTTCAATCATGGATTTCAATCATATCGAGTTGATTTGAATTTGGAAAAAATCAAATAAAATTGATTTGGAGTTTTGACTTGAAAGAAGGAAGGTGAGGAGTGGTTCAAGCTAAGAAGGCAAATTTTCCTACATTTAAAAGCGACATATTCACATAGCTAACTCTTCTAAGTCTGAGGTTGAGTGCATTTTCACTAGAGTTGATTAAAGATCTCTTAAAGTCTAACAGGACTCCTATGTTTAAGATGGAGGGATTGAGAGCTCATTCTAAAAATGAGGTCAATAGTATGTTAAGTAGAGGTCAAATGTGTTTGATATTTGTTTTGAAAATGAGACTCTCATTTAATAAATTTGGTATATTAGGTGAGAGTCAAGTATATTTATGATTTGAAAATGAGACTATTACTTAATAAATTTGATATGTTAAGTACGAATCAAATGTGATATGATTTGAAAGTGAGATTCTTAACAAGTTTGGTATGTTAAGTAGAAATCAAATGTGATTATGATTTGTGTTTTGAAAATGAGACGCTCACTTAATAAATTTGGTATGTTAAATGAGAGTCAAATGTGATTATGATTTGAAAGTGGGATTCTTACTTAACAAATTTGGTATATTAAGTAGAAATCAAATGTGATTATGATTTGTATTTTGAAAATGAGACTCTCACTTAACAAATTTTATATATAAAATGGGAGCCAAATGTGATTATGATTTGTGTTTGTTTGCTTTTGAAAATGAGACTTTCATTTAATAAATTTGGTATGTTAAGTGTGAGCCAAATGTGATACGATTTATATTTTTGAGAATGAGACTCTCACTTAACAAATTTGGTATGTTAAGTAGGAATCAAATGTGACATGATTTAAAAATGAGATCCTTACTTAACCAATTTGGTATGTTAAGTAAGAATCAAATATGATATGTTTTGAAAAATGAGATTCTTACTTAATAAATTTGGTATATTAAGTAGGAATCAAATGTGATATGATTTGAAAATAAAATTCTTACTTAGCAAATTTAGTATATTAAGTAGAAATCAAATGTGATATATTTTTTTTGAAAAATGAGATCCTTACTTAACAAATTTGGTATGTTAAGTAAGAATCAAATGTGATTATGATTTGTTTGAAAGAGGAAAAATCTATTTAATAAATTTAAGTATGTTAAATAGAGTTCAATTTATTTTTGTAAATTTTGGAAATGGGACTCTCATTTAACAAATTTTGGCATGTCAAATGGAGTCCAAAATATGTCATGATTCCATGTGTGTGATCTCTTGCTTTTGAAAAGAGGAAAACTTCAACTCTAGCATATGTAAAATATGTTAAGTGAAATTTCAATTTTATGCTATAATTTTATTTGAAGATAGGATCTTCATTCAACAAATTTGAGTATGTTGAATAGGGATAACTATTTTCAAAAGACATTTTTGAAAAATGATTTTTTATTCTGACTTTGAAAAGAACCTCCATGTAACAATCATGGGGATTGTTAGATGAGATTTGGTTTATATGAGTTTTGTCCTTTTTGAAAGTTTCTCAAGAATTTTGTGCAAAATCTTTTATTATATGAATTTTGAAAAAATGCTTTTGGACTCAAACCTAAACCAAATTATTTTAAACAAATTGAACCAAAATCAAATGAGCTGAAATCAAACCTAAACTAAATTGACTCAAATCAATTGAACCAAGACACTTCAAATAATCATTTGAACTTGACCCCAGCCTTGGTTTGATCCAATTTGATCAATTGATTATCCTAACCCAACCCAGCAGACCTACCTAGGTCAAAGTGAGCCAAACCCACTTAAACCTAGCCAAACCCAATGGGACTTGATCCACCCATCATAAACTCACCTGTTGCCCAAAATCAACCCAACGGGGGTCCAATCCAAGGTAATATCTGGCTAAACCTCCCATATGGGATCATACCCAAATGGGAAGGTCAACTCTTTCTCCTTTCCACTTGGCGCCTCTTCACACCCAAGTTGGCACATGACCTACCACTGGACCTAAATTGGCTGGGGTGCCATGGACCAAGGAGGTGAATTAACTCACCTCTCCACACAGCCAAAACCCATTGGACCCAAGAATGGAGGAACTGCCTTGACCCACCCCCCAAGCCCTCGGGCCAACCAAGTCGAGCCACCTCAGCTCGGACATGACCACTCCGGCGCCCGGACAATGGTTGGCCGGCTGAAGTTCAAGGTTGAATCTCGTCCATCCGATCCAAGGGAATGAGGGCCCCTCAATTGGATGTCATTCACACTCAGAGAGCTTCCCATGGCATTTTGAAATAAGCTCAGCCTCCCGACTTCCCAAAACCATTGACCCAAAATAGAGGCAACCGTTCCCACCAATACTCAATCAAACTCAAATTAATTTCACTCACACCTTCCCCACACTCCGTTGAGCAAGAATGAATCACCTCTCGAGTCCTCTGACCACCGAAAGTTTGAGTTGGATCATCGTCGACCTCCAAATCTTGATTGTCACCTCAAGCCGACAAGAAATTCGTGCGTCAGATCTGCGTCTTCACTAGATGAAGCTTCCTCAATCAATTTTGTCGCCGGTCTCAAGCTCCGACGAGGTAATTCCATGAAACGGACCTCTTAGTGAAAATTATTTGGGCCTTTTTGAAGGAAAATTGCATGTCGCTCAAATCCAACTGGTAGATCCCTTTGGATCTACCCCATGATGGTTCAATCGAATCAGCTCAGTGAGTCGAGACGGCGGTGCTGATCTATTCTTAGGCGATGGATCATGCACCATCTCCACATGATAATGGTGGTTCATCTATTTTATCCATTAAGGAACCAGGTTTGATCAGCCGTCGATCTTAAATCCGCGAAAAGTATGAAAGTGGCACGTGCCAAAGTGACCGCCACGGCCATATGGAAAGCATGTACATCGTAGTCCAACAATGGGATTAGGCTTAATTGATTAATTTTAATGGTTGTATCTTTGAAGTTTCATAATAAATTATAGAAAATCAAAAAAATACAAATAAATATTTATTTTGAAGGTATTTAGAGGAGAATCATTTAAAATTAATCTAAATTAATTATGATGGTAATTAAGGCTTAATTAGAGATTAATTATAAATTTAATTAGTTTAATTATCTCTTAATTACTTAAATAATTAATCTCAAATTTTGTGTGGTAGTTTAATGGGATAACCTACCCCATAATTTTTTTTAAGATGCTTGGTTAATTAGGAGAATTGACTATTTAAACTATAATCACTCTCTTAATTAATTTAATTAATTAATTAACCTCCCAAATAGTAAAAATTAATTAATTAAGTACACTAATCACTGTTGAACAGTGAATCGGCAAGGGGAATGGGGTTAGGACCTCCAACCTAATCTCTTTTCCTAAGTCCATTTCTCTTTAAAAGAAAACTAATTAAAATGAGTATTTAGAGTTTTAATTAGTTAAGTGGCTTTAATTAAAATCATAATCAAATAATTAACAATGAAATTAAAGGTTCCTCTTTATTTGTTTAATAACATCAAGACCATTAAGAAATTATGATTAACCCAAATATGAAAAATCACAAAAGTACTTAATTAGATTCTTTGATTTAATTAACTCTTAATCATGAGTCATTTAGGTCCTTATAGGAGCATTATAATTTTATTTTCTCACATTCATGTCATTTGTGGCTCATAATTATTTGATTAATTAAATTAAAGAAGCATAAGGATAATTGTGGAGTTTATTTTTGGATTATATATATGGGGGACCAGATAGATGTGTCTTTATTGATGATCGACGTTAAGAATAGTCATTATCTCGAAAGATAGAAATCACTTTTAAGAGTTTAGTCTTAAGAAACTTAGTGATGAAAACTAATCTAGACTTAGAAGAAGTAATAGTTTATGCCTTGGAGAAAACTTACATGCCCTATAGAACCAAATCCCTTCAAGTTTTCAAATTCAATTCAATTAAATTTCAAATTCAAAATCAATTCAAATTCAAATCAATTCTAAAATCAATCTCCAAATCAATTGATTGATTTTCTCAAAATCATAAATCAATTCCAACGATTGAAATCCATATCAATTCCAAAAAATCTTTTCTAAGCCTTTGATTTCATCTTATGGACTTAGCTCAAATCAAATTCAAATCACTCCAATTTCAAAAGATTTTCTCATAACTAATTTATATTCTCATTTTTATTTATAAATATAAATAAAATATAAATTCAAATTACCAAAACTAAATTCAAAACTCAAATCTAAATCTAAATCCTAAATACCTTTCAAGGCAAATTCTTGAACTTAGTCAATCTCAAATCAATTCAAACTTTGAATTTTCTCTCAAAACAATAAATCCTTCAATCACAAACTAAATATAAATATAAACTCCAATTATCAAAATCAAAAACCCAAATCAAACAAATGTCATTTGAATCATATGAATCAAATCACCAAATCATTTAATTTTTATGTGAGTTCATTTAAATCGGCGTTGATCAGTCAATTGACCATTTAAGCTCATGATAAAAAGCATATAAAATTATCAAATCAATTGGATTGAGCTGTCTAAGCTCATTAATCTGTCAGGATGATAATAAAATCGATCAGCGAATTCAGTCAGCTACCAAACTTAATCAAACCAACCTAAAAATCAACATAGGCAAATTGATTGAAACGAACAATTGACATGTCAATGACATTGAACTTGAAGCATCAATTGAGCCCGCCCATTGGTGAACTACAAGTTGACCTAAAACATCAAAATGGTCAAATCTTGATTTAAGCCATTGATTTAAATGGTTAAATTCATTCTAAATCACTTGTTGAACTTGACCAGCATCAATTGCCAACTAGACTAACCAGCCCTTGATCATGAACCCAATTTAAAAATCAACTTAAAAATCAAAATTGATTAAAACCAAAACTTGCAATATATTTTAAATGATCAACCAAGCTTAAAATGATACCAACTCAATTATGGGTCAAATGATTAAATTGATCAACTTGACCCATTTGACCTAATCAAATGACAAACCAAAATATAAAATTAACCACCAATCATAAATCACTCCAAATGATCATTTGAGCCATGACCCATTGTTAACTTGACCATTTATTTTAATGAATTAACAGCCAATCATCAAATTAAAATTCTTTGAAATTTGGCCTAACCTATTTTAAAATATCTCAAATATGCCCAATCAAATCAATCAAAATGACCATTTTACCCTTGGATCAAAGGGATATATAGCCTTTCCTCCATGAAGGCCATGAGTAGAGTAAAAGGAGTAAGAGTAGAGCTGATTGTCGATGAAACAAACAAATAAAATTCAAGTAAACGAGGCACAAATAAAAAAAAAACCATGAAGACAATCCAAAAGCTTGCATTGACTATAAATTTAGAGAAAAAGGGATGTAACAGTGTGTGTGTTTAGATATTAAATAAATAAATGCAGAATTGTATGTATATCTCTACTTTTTTATCATTTTATTAGACAAGTCTTTTGATCGCACCTAATATAAATTTTTTTGAAAGCTAAAATTTTGAATGGCTAAAGTAGTGGATGATAGTTTTAACTTGATTAAACTAAAATTAACTAAAGGACTCATACTTCCTTTGTCAATTATTGATGAAGTATTTGAAGTTCAATGTAACACATCTAAAAGGGTAGCTAGCATTGGTATGGTTCTTAATCAAAATAAGTGTCTGCTACACTAATATAGTGAAAAGTTATATGGAATAATTTGGTTAAATTGAATTTGATTTCCATGGTTAAGGATGACATTTTGGATGAGATAAAACTCTTACATTGGTTCTTGTGCATCATTGCTGGTCAAAAATGAGAAGAAACAATATTTAATAAAATAATGTATGATTTCCAAAAGAGTAAAGATAAAAAAAAACTTATATAAAGCTTTATCATTTCCAAATAATTCAACCAAAATAATATAAGATTGATTTATATTTTGAATCAAACTATAGAAAATGGAAAAAAGAAGATACAAATTTCTCAATTGTTAATAGATTTTTTAAAGGAACTTGATTTTACATTTCACCTTGCTCTTGATTCAAATTATTTTTAATAGGAATGGAGAAGAAGTATTCATGTAGCCAACCCACATAATGGGATAGAGACTTGTTGTTGTTGATGGTTGGTGGTCTAGGCGGATATTTCAAATGAGATAAAACTCTTTAAATTATTGGGTGTCATTGGTGGTCAAAAACTTATGAGACAATATTTAGTAAAAGAATGTATGAATTGCCAAAAGAGAAAAAATATTAAAAAATATTAAAAAATAATGACTTATATAAATCTTTACCAAGTCCAAATCATCCATTAGAGAATCAAAGCATGAATTTTTTTGGTTTGTTTGCTAGCACAAAAGACAATGATTCCATCCTTATCATAATTGAACATTTTTCTTAAATGACACATTTTGTCCCTTACAAGAATATTGTTAATAATTCCAATGTTGCAAAATACTTCATTAAAGAGATCATGAAGCTCTATGGAATGCCAAGACCAGTACCTAGGATCTAAACTTATGGCTTATAAGTCACTTTGGATAACACTTTGAATAACTCCAACCAATCAACTCCAATTTTCAAGTGCCTATCACCACAAATCAATGCTTAGTTTCCTAGCAAGTGAATAATGACCATGACCTACAATTAATCAAAACGTCAATTAAGTCAAATGACACCCTTTGAAGTCATTTATGAAAAAAACCTTAGGCACACCATAAATTATGCACAAACTCTATGCTCAGTAAGAGGAGGGGTTGAAATGCAGGAGCTAGCAAACAACATCATGGAAGTTCAAAAGCAAGTTAGGACTCCACTCTGCAAATGTGCACTGCCGACAGTTGGAGTATAATGAATGTGATTTGGTGTGGTTTATCAGTTGCCAAAAAAAGCTTCTCATCCACCACCTACTAGAAGCACAAGAACAGGAAGACTTTTCCATGCTAAATTACAAAAATAGTTGGACCAAAAGCATGCTAGGATGAATTACCAGATGGGATGACTATTAGTCCAATGTTCAGACCAATCTCAGACCAATCCACGATCAACCTTTACCAAACTCCTTGAGGTCGAGTCTTCTTGATGAAGGGGATGATGATGGCATAAGAAAAACCTCCAACAACAATCAGAGGTTCCCCAAATACTAAGCCTTAAATCAAAGTATTAACTCTTCCAATCATCACCCACATCAAATGGTTGTTTTTCTAGGCACTAAAAGATTCCTATTAGGAAGGTTGATGCATTCTTTTTTACCTATTTTTTTCAGTTTGCCATGAAGTGATCCCTCTTTGTAAGGCGAGTAATGTTAGTTTAAGTGAGTGAGTTCCCAATCTTGTTATTTAACGTTGCCCTATTCAAATCTTTAGTTTACATCAACTTGCTCCTATAGTATATTGTGTGTCAATTTGTCCGGTTGGTAAAAGGTTTGAAAATTGTTGTCGTGGTCTTCAGTTTGAATCCCACCTATATCAAAATAAAGATCCAACTTACGGTCTTAGGCGGGCAAAAAAAATGTTCCTATGCTATAGATGTTTGTTGTTTACTTGTAGGTTTGCATCGAAGTGATTGGTCAAACTAAATAATATACAAGCAACTTATCACCCGTCTATGATCCAGTTGGTTGAGGGCCTTGTACTACTTCTGCTATGTCAAAAGTTCAGGCCTCAGAGGTTGGCATTGGGCTTCAGCTCAATCTCTCCTACATGCTTGCTTTTTTTATGAATGTTTGTAAGCCTATAAGTAGCAAGATAGGTAACTAACTCAATCTACTAACATACAAGAGAACAATCGGACATTTTTGTAAGCAATCAGGTTAATATCATGGTGTTTTAAACTTTTCTTAAAAATTTCAAGAAACATGCAGAAAAAGGCTAATAAGTCTGCTCCACCTCATGAACATTCTAATGAACTATAAAGAAAAATCAAATCGGACATAAGAATATGATCAGTTTGCATAACACACACTTCATGACCATTCAGAAATGTAAAATAACAATTCTAAATATATAGCTGTATATTGATTATTGAATGTTTCCATACATCATGTACCTCTAATAACATAATACACAATAAACTACCTCGGGGAAATCATTCCAAGATTTATAGACGATTTTCAAAATGTATGTAATAATTTGACGTTGACTCAAGCCAATCAATAAACAAAGTCAACAAATAAACAGAAGCATAAAATGATACAATATTTAAATTTTGTAACAGAACATAAAAGAACGTATTGCATCACCGAAATCAAATACCAAATGCCTTAATAGTACAAGAATATACTCTAGCCAATGTAGAAATTAATCAGAAACAAAGATAATGAACATCGAGAAGATCTGTTCTGTGCAAAGCGGTCAACCAAGGAATAAATCAAACATTTACTATTTTCCAATCAAGCAAACAAAATTCCAAGATCTCAACTCTCAAGCAAAAAACCATGACCGACAACATCAACGAATCAATAGTAATCCAGCCTCTACCAAAATGAAGAACATTCAAACTCCTCCAGCATAGCTCTAGCCTAAGGTACTCCCAACCACGGATAACAAACTCTATCCTCAGCTTCTTGCTCATCAAAATAGTGATCATCCGTAGCCCGAAACACGGCATGCACACTAACCATCACGAGCCCTATAATCAGAGAGATAAGGACATTAAGCCCAACACCTGTGAAGACCAGGGCCACCACTGTGACGACGGATGGCGAGGACAAGGCGATCGTCAACGATGTGGTGGCAGAGGATTAGGGGATCATCACGGAAGAAATAAAGGAACAACCAGGCAACGAAGAGGGCGATAAATACGATCATGGAGATCGGATGCCATAGGAGGCTGACAGGAGGAGGACGATGATGGCGTAGTTGACGCTGAAGTAAGAGAGGTTGCTCCGGAGCCGCGTCATAGCCTCGCTGTAAGAGTGAGGACACGCAAAGGCCGATAGGTCGGCAAGCTCGCGCCATGGCCGGCGAGTAGCGAACAGGACCTTGCCTCGTTCCTTAGCTCGGGAAATAAACTCGTTGGTGCGGGAGGTTGAGGCCCCCGGCTCCGGCCACGGCGCCGTCGGGATAGTGCCGTAACCAGGCATGTCGGGATCCAAACCCTAGAGCTCACCGGTCTAAAGAGGAAAAGAAAAGGAAAACGAGAGAAACCCCAATCTAAACCTGGATTTGACCGTCGATCGAAGTGGAAGGGAGCGTCTGAACGGCTGGAGAGGCCCTAATCCTTCGGTTTCAGGTTTCTCCTACTGTCGGCGTCGCAGTGAGCCAAGGGTACAACTGGACGCACACTCACAGACCTCAATAATGGACCCAATTACGAAAATAATAGAGAACCTTTCTTGAAGACAACTGACAAAATTTTAATTTTAAAAAAAAAATTAAATTTATTTTTTAAATAATATAAATTTGATATACATTAATTTATTTTGATCTCTATGTTGATCACAAATTTAATCTAATGCCCTTTTAAAAATGTGTTTAAAATGAGGAAATATATGTAAGTAAAAAATAAATAAATAAATTGAAGCACGTATTATTATAAATATTTTAGCATTTTATTTCTTATTTATTTATCTCATTTTTTTCACCCTTAAGAAAGTGAAATTGTTTGAAGAAGACTTTTAAAAGAACATAATTTTAAGCACAGGCATTTACATACATACCAACTAATTCTTATATTAATATCTAAATTTTCATATTTATATACATACCACTCAAAATTTTATCATTACTTAAAATATTGTTTTATTATCTTTTAAGAAAATATATCTTTTAATGTATAGGTAAGACATTAGAAACATAAATATCAAAATTTATTTGTTAAATATGTAAATACATAAAAATTGTGTGACATTTATGTAAATCCTCCATTTAAGTAGGTGTTAATTCACAAAACAGCAAACTAATTTCTAAATTTTATTTCTTAGCAAATACAGAATTATTTTACATATTTACTTTTAGTTTTAAATTATTTTTAAAACTGTAAACAAAGGATTAAATATAATGCACAAATAATATATGTAAAATAAATAAATAAATCCTCTAACACTAACGGCCTGTTTGGGATCACTTTTATTTTTTATTTTTTGTTTTATATTTTTATTTTATTTCGATTATGTTTTGTTGCAAAGTATATATATATATATATATGTTTGGTGGCAATTATTATTTTTAAAAATATTCAAAACATCTAAAATTTATTTTGAGTATATTTAAAAATTAAAAAACACTTAAAAATATAATAAACAAGTATATTTTAAAAAATAGTATAAAAATAAAAACAAAAAATATAAAACAAATTTGATCCCAAACGGGTTCTAAAATTTCAAAAATTTTGAGATTTTTGATAGCTTTAACGGTAATATTTTTATTATTTTAATTAATCATAAAAAATGAATGAGCTTAATATTTCAAAATTTTCAAATGTCAACGAATCTTTAAAAAAAATTACTTATAGTAGAAGGGCTTGTTTGGGATGAATTTTATTTTAAATTTTAATTTTTTTATTATAAAATCCCTTTATTTAATATGTTTTAAGTATTTTATTTTTTTAATAAATAAAATTATTTTAAAATATTTAAAATATTTTTTTAGATATGTTAAGTATTATTCAAAATAACTATCACCATAAAACATATTTATTTTAAAATAAAATAAAATATAAGTGATCCAAGTAGCCCCTAAATTTTATTCTTTTTTCAACCTAATTTGCATTTTTTTTTAAGCTTCATTTATTGTAATCCCTCTTATTTAACCAAGTATTTATTGTGTAGTTCTCCAACTACTTAGATTTGAATCATGGTGGGAGAATAACTTTAAAATTTATTTTAAGAATTAATAAATTCTTAAAGAAATATTTTAAAATTTAGGAAATAACTCGAATTATTAAAAATAAATAAATCTATGTTATTATATTGATTAGACAAAATAAAATAAAATAAAAAAACAAAGTCCCTTAATAATTAAATCATATGATATAGTCTGCTTATGAAAACATAAAGAGGAGTCCTTGCTTAGTAAATGACAAGTTGTTTGGATTGAATTAATTACAAGTGATTGGTGTTCAACTGCTAAAGTTAATCTCACTATATCGAGTTTTAATTATGCTCGTTTGTTGCATAGCAATTTAATTCTTCAGGCTTTATTTTTGTATTTATTTGTACCGCAATTAGTTTTAATTTTATTCAACCTGCAATCAATTTGTATAGATGTAATTTTGTTGAAATAATTTGGACACTAGCTATTTTGCTCAGATCCATCTTGGCCCGTGCCTGAAGAAACCCAAAGCCCGAGAGGATTTGACGGGCCCATTCTTCACCTGGAAAAAATAAAAAGGGAATTTTGGGTTGAAATATTCGAATTTTCTGATATTAGCAATAATATATATATATAGGCAAAGAGGTAATGAAAAGGGCAAAAAATAATTTTTAAGTGATAAATATATGACAAAATTAATAATCCAGCGCGAATCTTCGATAGAAAGCGATCTAAATTCAGATGCTTGAGATCAGTATTTATTATCAATCGACTGCTTAAGCGTGGGTCTTTATAATTCCAGTCGCGTCTTGACCGGCGGATCTAACAACCAAGGTCTCGTAATTACGACTTCATTTGAGCATTCAAATGCCTTACATCAAATGATCGAAGGAATCGTTTTGTGATCGATGGAGTGGAGTGGTTGGGTTTTGCATGTATTCTGAAAAATGTCATTCCTCCGCTATCTGGCCTCATTTTTTCGCGAGGTTGGCCAGCTAAAGAGGGAGAACAAAAGCTTAAAAATCGCCAGC
>CM038226.1:18433052-18556900 GCA_021442155.1 Cymbidium sinense
TGGTCCAAGTGTCAAGCCCTGATTGTCACCATTTAGGACTTGAATTGGTTGACATCTTATCAAGGTTGTAGGAGGAGGTCTCCTTGGAGGAGCAACTCTAGCCTCCCTAAAGTCAGAACCTTCATATTTTCTTTTTATTAATCCTTTCTCCTTAGTAACTTTGAGGGCTGTTGACCTCATTTTAGAATGAGCTCTCAACCCTCCATCTGACATAGAATTTCTCTAGATACTAAGAGTCTTCTAGTCATAAGACACTTCTAGTGATTAGGTGGATACTTAACCTAACCCTAGAGACTTAGAAGAATTAATCAGAATAAGTCATGTCTTGGGTGTTAGAAAATTTACCTGCTAGCTTGAACCAAATTCCACACTTCCTCCCTTCAAGTCATACTCAAATCAATTTCAAGATTGATTTTCCAAACTCATATCAACTCCAACTCTAACTCAAGCCTTGAACCAATTCAATGGATTTTCTCAAATCATCAATCAATCCTAAATAATTAAAACCTATGATTGAAGCCCATGACTAGATTCCAAACTCCAAAATTCTTCCTAAGTCACTTTGATTCTATCTTATGGACTTAGTCTAAATCAAATCTAAATCAATTCAGATTCAAGGAATTTTCTCACAACCCATTTATCATTTATATTCACATATATAAATGAAATATAAATTCAAATATCAAAACTAAATTCAAAAATCAAATCCAAATCAAAAATCTTTCCTAAGTCCTTTGATTTTTCTCATGGACTTAGCCAAATCAAATCAAAATTAATTCAAATTCAATAAATTTTCTCATAACCCATTTATATTCTCATTTATATTCACAAATATAAATGTAACATAAATTCATCAAATCAAAAATCAATTCAAAACTCAAACTCAAATTAAACCAAAATTCAACCTAAGCCTTTCAAGTCAAATTCTTGAACTTAGCCAAATCAATTTTAAATCAAACCAAACCCTTGATTTTTCTTCATGATTCAATCAATCCTTCAATCATGAATCCAAATATAAATACAAACTTCAATCATCAAACCAAAACTAAATTCAAAATCAAATCATGTTCACCCTTTCAACTTGAAATTGTCAAATGAATCAAAATTTGACTTCAAACCACTTGAAATGGATTTATATTTCAATCATTCCATATGAGTTCACTCAAATCATTGACTAAGATTGACTTAAATTGACCAAAGTACCAAAATCTACCAAATATGACAAAATCTAAATAAAATCCAATTATAGTCAAATTGATTGAAACCAAGATCAAAACTCATTCATGATCAATGTTTGAACTTAAAGTCATCATTGAGTTAATTAGCCCATCACTTGACTTTTGACCCAACTTGAAACCTAAAGTCAAAACTTGATCTAAGCCAAATTGATTGAAACCAATGGGTCAAGTTCATTCAAATCATTTGTTGAACTTGACCAAAGCCTAATGGCCAACTAAACCCAACCCAGCCCAATTGACCTTGAACCCAACTTGACCTAAAAGTTGAGCCAAAATCAAATATAAACCAAATTGATTGGAAAAAAAGATACCAATATATTTCATGACCAATGACCTAAACCAACCCATGACCTAACCCAAAAAGTCAAATGGGTCAAATTGGTCAACTTGACCCATTTGACCTAAATGAAATCAAATGAACCAAATCCAAATATAAAAAATTGAACCAAACCAATGATGCCAAAACATTCAAATAGGTCATATGAACTTGACCCAACCCTTTGACCCAATTTGACCAATTTTATCAACTTGACCCAAGTTGACCCATTTTGACCTAAATGGGTCAACATGAGCCAAATCATATCAAACTCCAAATTCAATGAAACTTACCCAACCCATTTTTTCAATCATACCAAACATATTCAAATTGAAATCCAAGCCAAATGACCATTTTACCCTAGCCATGGGTAACCCAAAATCAAAACCACTTGAATTTGGTCAATCCCTTTCATGACACTTGACATTCTCTTAGTGACCAAATGATCACTAATGATATGGTGCACATGACCATTGGGTTTGGGTCAGCCAAACCCAACCCAAGGCAAACCACCCACTTAGAATTGAGCACATGGGATCCCTCCTCCACTCAATTAAACATGGGAGCACTCCACTACCCACACCCACAAAAAAATGAACCATGCAAGTCCTAATAGCCTAAAAAACTCATCTCATTTGCTCAATTAATTATAAACTTCAAAGGGAAGCTATGTCATCCGATCCTTCAAGGGGGAGATATACTCCCCCTCATTCCACTTGAATTCAATAGACACACTGATTGAGTGAACTTAGAGCAAGCATCCAAGCTCCTCCAAGCTTCCTAAAGCCATTTAATTCTCCATTTCTCATTTCTTCAAGCCAAAAATAGGGAGCTCCATTTTTCCAACTTACTCAACACACAAAATCAACCCTCGCAAGTCATCAAAGGACTCAATCGAACATGCCTAAAGCTTAATGAAGTTCTCAAGGAAAGGGAAGTGGGACTTGATCAAGCCAAGGATTTGAAGGTGAGCTTGGTCCATAGAGATCTATCCAACCCAAGGCCAAAAATTTAACAAAGCTTCATCTCTCCATGAAGCTACTCAAGATTCAGCACCTGATAGCCTCTACAAGATATGCCTTCAAGAGCATAAAATAGAGTGGTATTTTGTGAAAGGAATTTTATCTCAAGTAAAACTAGCCATTGGATGTCTTCTCCTGCATGATGGTGTGGTTGAGTTTGAATTTCAAGCTCGATGGAAGATGGACTGCCATCTCCAAGCTGGGGATGGATCATGGGCCATCCATCCGCATTTTGGATGGACATGACCATGACCATAGGATCCTGATTTAACCTTTAAGAACCACGGCTTGATCTCATCCCATCCATGATCAATGGGGAGAAAGCACCGCTATGCTGATGTGATAACTTAAGTAACTCCCATCATGAAAAGCGTATCGCGCCGCCTCCACGGCCAACAAGATTAATCATAATTAATTAATTAATAATAATCATGGAAACTTCAAAATAACATAACTAATTAGAAAATCATAAAATACAATAAAATGCACATAATATATTAGAGAATAATCTAAAAATATTTTCAATGATTTTGAATAATGTATTTTCTCAATTAGGTTTTAATAAAAATTTAGTAATTACTCTTAATTATTTTATTAATTCCAAAATTCTCTGATATTTAGTGGGATGACCTCTACTCCCTAATTTTCTTGGATTTATTGATGGTTAATTAGGTAATGTAATGAATCCTTAATCACTCTTTATATAATTAAGGAAATTAAGCATGAACAAAGTGGTTTACCCCTTTTAAGTTAATTAAGTTTGCTTAGAAGAAGAGGTTTATGGAATAGATTTGGGATTTTTTCCAAGCCATTCTAAACCCCTTCTTCCTTAATCCAAACTTAATTAAGGCTAAAATTAATCACCTACTTAATTAACTTGATAAATTTTAAAATCAAAACATTCAGAACTTAATCAATCATCTTGGGTAGGTGCTTAGGTGTTCAATAACCTAAGTAGCTTAAGGAAAATCAAAATCCAACCCACATGTGTGGGAAGGGTTATGAAAGTACTTAAATTAAACCCTTTAACTTAATTAATCAATTGTGAAGGCCCTTTCTTTCCTAGTGCATTGATTTAAATTCTTTGTGGTTTTATGTCATACATTGGCTCATAATGATTAAATATGTTAAAGTGGTGTTAAGGTAATATCTTAATTCACACCTTAACCTAACCAAAGCATAAAATTAATCTAATCCCTAAAATTAAACTTAAATAACTCACACATGGGGAATGGGTTACAACAAACTCATCTCACATTTCTCAAATTGAAATCAAACTCAAAAATCCAAACTCTCTTAAAATAAATTTGATTTACTTTAAATAATCTTATTCATAGATTGTCTTTAGAATTAATTAGGTGAATGAATTACATTGCTTTCATCACTTTATTTCTTTCTAACATGCTAAATGTGTATTTCATATGAAATCATGCATTCATATTTTTTTAAAAAATCAAATTAAAATGAAATGTCTTTATGTCAAATTGTATGTTTTGGCTAAAGTAAGAATATGAATGGTTATTATCACTATTAAATCTAAAATTATTTTCAAAACTTATAAAATCAATTATCAAAACTAAAATGGTATGCTACTTATAATTATTTATAAGCTTGCATGTGAGTAAAAATATAAAGATGTGCATAGTGTGGTTCCTTCTCTTTTTCTTTTAGCATAGTTTTGAATAGATTTGGCAAAAGTGTATAGTTCATTTGAAAAGAACACAACACTTGCTTAAATCCATTCCTATTCATTCTATGTTATTACTTAAGAAGGACATCCACACTTACACATATAAATTGCATAAATAAATAAACAAACAAACACAAACTTTGCATCTTTTTTTTTCCATTCATTTCTTTTGTACATGTATATGTATTTAAGAAAGTGGTATATTAGTTGGACAACCCAGTTTTGAGGCTTTAAGTAGCCCTAAGTAGGTCTTGTACCTTACACCCCTAGCTAATAATGGCCATACTCACTTATGCCTTTCATACATATATGTGCATATGAAAAAATGGATAAAAGAATCCCTTTTTCTACTTAACAAAAAATCATGCATCATAAAAAGCATTCAAATTTCTTAAATAAATTCTTAGCATTCATCAAAAAAGTGTGCTAAACATTTCCATTTTCATGTATAGATATGCTTAGATTCATCCATATGCATGTTACATGTTGGGAAAGAAATGAAGTGATGTGTGTTTTGTGATAGTATTTCACTTTACTTAATCTTAAAATGCCTTTCTTTTTGAATAGGTTTGTTAGGGAAAATCTAAACTTAGGATTAATTAAAACACATAATAAAATATTCACTAAACAAAATCAAATATGAATCTACTTAGAAATTACTTAAGGGAGGAAAGAGAAGTTCTCTCTTTTCCTCTCTTACAACTTAGTAATTAATTGTAGGATTCATTCAAACCAAATCAAAATATAAAATAAAATTAACCAAAGCAACTAAATCACTTACATAAAACAAACCTCTAAGTTGAACATTTTCATACTTAGAAAACTTCAACCTTAAAGAAGTATACCACACAAACCTTAAATAACACACACATTAGGCTAAGTCACCATTTCTATCTTTAGTTAGGGCATGGTTTGATGTTTTTTTTATTTTTGATGATTTTATTTTTAGTCTGATGTTAGGGTGATGTGCTTGAATGAATGGTAGATGATCTTAGTCTAACCATTATGGGGATCAGGCTTAAGGGACATAATAAAAAAATATAATTATTTTTATGCATGTATACCCTAAGCATAATCCAAAATAGGCCAAGTGGACTTGGTTACCCATGTGTGGGGTGCTAAGTCCAATATATATACATGCTTGAGATTGTATGATTTGTTTTTTAATCTCTATTTTGAAGGTTTTAGATTTCTTTTTCCATTTTCATGAACTTTGTAATTAGATTTTGGAATGATTATGGGGATTAGGATGAGCATTGGTCATAAGATCATGTCTTATGTACCATGTGAAGCCTTTGAGAAACCACATTCCAACCAAAAAGAAGAAACCAAAATAAGAAAGAAGAAATGAAGAATGAAGACCCCCCATAACATGAATTCCTTGATTATATTTTAATTCATTTATAATTGTATAAGGGTAGAGCTCATACCCAATTTATTTTTGGTTTGTACGGTGGAGCCCGACCATAAATGGCATTTTATTCTTTTATGCTAGTTTTATAAATTGATTGATGTTTGTTTAACTTATGCATTAAGATGATCTTTTTTAGTTTCTTCCTTGCTTGATGTATGTCCTGATGACGATTAGGCTCTTAGAAAATAAATTTTCTATCCAAAAAAATAAATAACTCATAACCTCACCTAAAGCTTAGTTATAAATCAAGATAAAAGAATTAGCAACCCTTAGTCGGATGTTATCTCTTTTCTAACATCATGCATAAAAGCATATTATTTCACTCTTGATTGAGGGCTTCCACCTTTTCCGAACTTGCTTGACCTGAGAGCCACACACCTCCTTATCTGATTTTGGCCCATAATTAATTTCTCATGCATTAGGCATATGAATCCTAAAGGCTATGTCAAATTGATTGTCCAAAATAAAAATAAAATGTAATAAAAATTTGCATTAGATTTAAGTCATTAAAGCATGCCCTACATGATCTAGTCTCTTAGGGAGTGTGTTTAAGGACTTAGTCTCTTTCTAAATAAATAATAACTTAGCTATCTTATAAAAGCATTTGACTTGCCTACATATTTTAAAATTGTAGGAGTTAGTTGGCCACCTTTTGTAAGTCCAACTGGTGTGGTTTATCCTCTCTTGTGAGGTAAACCAAATACCCATTTTCCTTAGATTTAGGTCATGCTTTTGGCCCTGCCAAAGCTCCTAGATTTAGGTTGAGGTTGCTACTTCCTTTATGGCCACTAGCATAAATCCTCACCTCTAGGCATTTCCATAACCATGGAATTGTAAGCCCTACATTCTAATAAAAATTCAACTCAAATAAATTAATTCAATTTCAAAAATATAAAGCCCAACCATAGGATAGTTTGGGATGCTTACTAGGCTTCCTAGTATCTTAAGCATCCCTACTTATTTTCATTTGCTTCGATAAGAACTCTCTCCTCTTGATCATCTTGACTTTCTAAAAATAAACCATTCGATTGATAGTCCTACCTTTCAGAATCTTTAGAGACAATGGTCATTTACCTTAATCAAGAGTATTCCTAAGAAATTCTATTCTTTAGGATGTAATTAACTATGGGGCTTGCTGTAGGAACTTAATGAACTGTTTAAAATAAACGCTTTACTTTTCATGTAAAGTAGGGGAAGAATCTTATTAAGACCCATAGTCCTTAGGAGTCCTTATTGAGTGATTAGGTCCATTGTAGGTGGTGACTTCTATCTCGAGATAGTACATTTCCTCAATGTCACATCACCCTAATAAGAACATCTATGGATCTATGGTATCCACAAGTATATTTTATATATTTATGTTTTCATTTATCCTCTTTTCCAAAAAGGGGGATAGATGAAGGCAAGAATATATAAAATTTTCACCATAGATTTTTCTGGCAACTCCACTGGGATGGTTCCTCTCTCCATCTTTGGTAAATGATCATTGTCTCCAAGTATCGATAGTGGGTTTGTACTTTTGTATGAATCCAAGACTATCTTTCTTTCTGTTGGCACTTAGCTTATTTCATCCTTAAGTTAAGCTAGCCAACATCTTTAGGTTTTAGGACCTCACCTGTTGGTCTTAAAACCCCTGGGTTTTCCAATGGGTGAAAATAATAAAAAATAAAAATGATTAAAGACTTCCTCCTTACCATTTTATGGTAAGGAAAGGTTCATTCTAAAATAAAGAAAAATAAATCCTTATAAAAGTCTCTTTCAAAAGCACTTTTCAAAATACACTTAATAAAATATTTGCACTACATCTAACAATTTTATAATTGTTACATGTAAAACATTTCAAAAATAAAACCACAATCATAACTTCCAAAAGCACAAATGAACTTCTTCACTCAATTCATTTTGATGAAGACTTCATTTTCAAAAAAAAAAAATAAAATTCCAAAATCAAACTTTCAAAAGCAAAATTTGAAGATGGGCCTTTCCATTCAATACATCCAAATGTGTTGGATGGATGTTACATCTTCAAAAAAATCACAACTTTGAAATTCCACTCAACACATTCCACATGTGTTAAGTTGAATTCTCATTTCAAAAAAAAAACAATATATGAAACCTCTCATTCAATATACCCACATTTATTGAATGGAGTTTTCATTTCAATCAAAATCAAAAATAAACTTTCAAAAGAATATATGAACATCTCCATTCAATATACCCAAATTTATTGAATGAAGATTTCATTTTCAAATAAAATAACATTATTTTGAAATACCACTTAACATATTCCATATATGATTAGGTTGGATTCAAAAAGCAATAATCACACACGAAAATACATCTTTGAAAAATGAAACATAATTGATTTCCATCTTACATACCCAAATTTGTTAAATGAAAATCTCTCTTTTCAAAATCAACAAAAACAAAATTTTCAACACATATTTGGAACTTCATTCTAGCATACCCCATTTGCTAAAGTGAAGTCTCCCTTTTTCAAAACACAAAAATTTGAAACATTTTTTAATTTCATTTAGCATAATTAAATTTGTGAAATCTCCATTTCACAAAAAAATTTTAAACACATTTGGAACTTCATTTTAGCATACCACATTTGCTAAAATGAAGTCTCCATTTTCAAAACAAAATAAACAAAAATTTGAAACATATTTTTGGAATTTCATTTAGCATACCAAATTTAAGTGAAGTGTCTATTTCACAAAATTCAAAACATTTGGAACTTCATTTTAGCATACCACATTTGCTAAAGTGAAGTCTATTTTTCAAAATAAAATTTGAAACACATTTTTGAATTTTCATTTTTAGCATACCACATTTGCTAAAGTCTCCATTTTCAAAACAAAATCAAAAAAAACATTAGATTTCCTTAGCATACCCAAATTTGCTAAGGATCCTATTTTCAAAATCAAAATCAAAATAAAAGAAACACATTAGGATTTTCTTAGCATACTCAAATTTGCTAAGAGTCCTTTTTTCAAAATTCAAAAAAAAAACACTTGGATTCTTCATTTAGCATACCCAAATTTGCTAAATAAGGATTCCATTTTTCAAAATCACAAATGATTCATAGAACAAAGTAAATAAAGAAAGAAAATGAAGAAATTATTTTCAAACATCTCACTTAGCATACCCAAATTTGCTAAGTGAGTAAATTCCAAAAATCACAAATCCAAAACAAAATCAATTGACCCTTTACTTTAACATACCCAAATTTGTTAAATAAGGGTCCTCAAAATCAAAATCAAAATTCAAATATGAACCTATGGAAGCATCTCTCCAAAAATATTTGAACCCATTTTCAACATACCCAAATTTGTTGAAAATGGATTCTAAATTCAAAAATTCCTCTTTCCAATCAAATCTCAAAACATCTTCTAAATCCATTTGAGCCTGACTTAACACTTTCAAGATGTTAAGTGTGGGTTCAAATTCTAAATTCAAATTCAAAATCAACAAGGAAAGAAAACATATTCAAGTTTGTTTTCAACATTGCAATTTCAGTCAGCTTCACTTAGTTTTTCAGTCTCAATTTAGTACAGTTTGATTTAATGGCATCGCAAAAGTATGTGTTATCATTTTCTCATGGGATGGACTTAGCCCTGGTTCAGGCCAGCCTTCCCCGATCTAATTATGCCCACCTCATCCACTTTGGTCGAGGCTTCGAGGGGGCCAAGATTACATGTGAGGGCACTCTCCCACCGGCATGTGAGCATGATGGTAGAAGCCGATCATCCGTGATCGATGTCATCTGACTCTCGAGATTCCCTCACTAAATAGAAGGCAAGGTGGGTATAGCAAAGAATATCGCTGACCATGCGTGTGTCGCACCGATTGTTCCCCATGCTACCCCATAGGGCTAGCACCCACTCTAGCACCCTCAAGGGAAGGCTCCATCCTGTGGATTGTCTCCCTTTTTTGAATTGGGTCTCTTACTCCGCCCTACAGACCCAAAGAAGAAACAAGAACTACATGATAAAGTGATTACCACATTGCCAGGGAGATGGAGCACTACTCCAGCATTATGTGAGGAGTTGCCCATGATGGTTTCCTTGTTCTAAAGAAGTTCCACCCTCTCTCTGTCCGAGAGAGGATGCTGAGGATTTGCTTCACCTCCACTTCAGTTTAGTCACAAGGGAGAGGAGGAGGTCGATGGCCTCCATTCTTATGCAGTAGTAGAGCCTACTATGATTTGAGTCTGGCTCAATTTGATTTGAGATCCCATTCATAGTGTGGGAAGCAACTTAGCAAGAGAGGGCTGAGAGCCCACATCGTTCATGTCACTAGTGGAAGAGGTCGCCTCACACTTATGGATTTTCTCGACGTGCTACACTCATATAGACATTATCTTACTCACGGGACTACACATCATGAGAGTAGCTCTATCGAGAGAGAGTCGGTGGTGCCTCCACCACACGCTCTTCTCACATCTCATCATCACATGTTCTAGATCTCCTATTCTCCAAAGGCCATGAAGGCCGCATTGGGGAGAAGAGGACCCATTGGTGATCCATACCAAGAGATCCCATCCCATCTACACCGCCACTATGTGTGTGAGCTCTCGCTGACCTTCCCCAGTTGGTGAAGAAGGAATGGTGACCTCAAAGTATCAGTGGTTCCATCACCACCACCAGTATATAGAGATGGCTGCGAGTTATGAAGAGAGGAGTTTACCGCACTATGATGATAGATCCTCCTAGAGTGTCACCCCCATATAGATTCGGATAGTGAGCATATTTCTTCTGGTATATAGCCTCACAAGGTTAACTCTCAGCAGGGAGGTCGGCCTCAGACATGATAGTGATCCCACCACCAGCCCAGATCTTCATGCCTGCTCGATAGACCATTCTCAGATGATATTGTAGCCATTATCTCATGGAGAAGAAGAGATCTTAGGATATGACTAGTCGATGAGGAGAGAAGTCGCTTTGATCCCAATGAAGATGATTTATTAGAGGATTCAGTGGAGTCCACATGGTAGACAGTTCCTCTCATGAGCAATAGACTGGAAGGTGTTGAGGAGTAGAAGACACAGCCAATCAACCCAACACCTCAACAATAATTAAAATAAAAGATGAGCAAATAGATAGATGGAAGATAGCTGAGGACTTGATAACAGACTTTGAAAGTAAGCCATTCCATCCTACTATAGCTAAGACTAGTCAGCCAGAGTTGGTGCATGTCTTAGATCCAGCCAGAACTTTACCTCCAGTAGAGCAAGGATAGTACCTCCATCCATGAAAAAGATATCAAGACTATGGTTGAGCAATAAGTGAGAGAAGCGTTGGTTCAAGCCTGAGGAGGGTCATCAGTTCCAAAGGGGAGACCCTACTCAGAGGATTTGATGCCATCCAATATCCTAAGGGTTTTGTGCCTCCTTCTTTCAAGAGCTTCAATAGCAGTGGGAACTCGAGGCAGCATATTGCACACTTTAGGGCCAATTATTGTAACATAAGTGGCAGTGATGCTTTACTCTTTCATCTCTTTGTCAGTAGCTTAGCAAGCATAGCCTTTGATTGGTATGCTGAACTTCCCAATAGTTCAGTGAAGAATTTTGCTGAGTTGGAGCAACTCTTCATCAAGAGGTTTGCTGGAGCTCAGCAAAGGGTGATTGTAGGCAATCTCATTGTGGCTCAACAAAACTCCAATGAGTCCATCATTGATTACATTCTCAGATGGCATAATTTGAGTATGAAATACAAACCACAGCTGTCCAAATAGCATGCCATTGAGATTCTACTTAAGAATATCCATTGCTTGATCGCCTTCATGCTCAAAGGTTTCACCATCAAAACTTTTGAGAAATTAATCAACAAGGTGGCTAGCTTACAAGGAGAAGCCAAACAGACACCTTTTTTTAGACCAATCAATAAAGCAAAAGCCAGAAAAGCTTGAGAAGAAGCAAGTGATAGTAGTAGACAAAAAAAATGGCAGAGCGCTTGAGAGACCTCGTGCTCAACCATCACTTCCACCTCCTCTACCACAACCGAGGTAGCCCTACTGGCCGCCACAACAACCCTCCATGCCTGCACACCTCCTCCACATTATTAGCAGCAATGGTACATATACCCACCGCCTAGTAGCTATGGTCCACCTACTCTTTTGGATAAACTTAACAAGCCTTATTCATTTAAGAGGAGGTAATCGTGAAGATCTTTAAGAATCTCTTAAAGAAGCCTATTTTAGCTACCCAAACCTAGAGACTAGAGGAAGTGGGCAAAAGCAATGATCCTAACTTTTGCCCCTACCACCATGCTAGGTCATGTTTTGGAAGATTGCTTCACATTTAAAGGACGCTTGAACATAGCTTCAAGACCGGTCTATAGTCATCCCAAGAATACCTTGTGGAACAACCATCCGCTTATTAGGTAATCCTTGGGGATACTGATCCTTCCAAAACCAAAGAAGGTTGGGATATCTCTTATCCAAAACCTCTAAGAAAATTATCTCAAAATCAAGAAACTTTCCTTAGTTGAGTCACCAAACCTCCAACATCAAGGAAGGTTTGCAAGTTGTAAAGCCAACTGGAAAGGGGAGTTCAACAAGAAAGATGTGCTGTACCGATAGCCCAAGAGACAACAACCAACCAAGTCCGCCTCCACCAATCGCACTACTACATACACCTCCTCACTAGTTCTTCTTCTAGTAGACATCTTGTATCGATGGATGAGGGCATCAAATCCCTCACCCCTCTTATTTTACTTGATTTCTACTATGTACCTCCTATCAAATCCAAGAAATTGAAGAATAAAGCTAGCTTGAATTATATCTGTCACTTCTGATGGGTTGTCTAAATCTATTCCTAATGATGACTCTTCAAGTATAAGCAACAACTATAATTTGATCCTCTTTGATTCGTGAGTTGGATTTCCTACTCAATAATGCAAGTTTCCTCTTGAGATAGACTTGGAATCATCCGATTTCAAGGGTCCCATAGGAGAAGCTACACGTGAGCCTGACATGTAAGTAGAATCTTCCATTACCCTGCCACAAGAGATCACTGAAGTCAACCTCCATAGTGGCAAGGTTCTACCTCCTAGGGCAACACCTCAAGATAGAGATAAATAAGTCATTGGTTCAGAAGATCAAGAAGCCCTCCACATGATGCTCCACCCTTGGATATGCTTGTGGAGGATCAGCCCAAGGTGGACTACAATGTCCTCTCTCACCTAAGAAAGTTGTCATCTA
The DNA here is from genome assembly GCA_021442155.1 of Cymbidium sinense. NCBI lineage: Eukaryota > Viridiplantae > Streptophyta > Magnoliopsida > Asparagales > Orchidaceae > Cymbidium > Cymbidium sinense. The sequence goes on from CM038226.1 coordinate 18,445,939, forward strand.
AGCTAAGCATATATGATGCCCTTATCTTATCCAAAGAGATGAGGGAATCATTAATCAAGGCTCTCCTTGATCTATAAATATGCTTAGCTCGCTGACTATATTGAGGAGGCACATTATTCCGAGAAGCTCGGGATCACTTTCAGATGAAGACCTTCATGGGAGACATGGAGCACAACCGCCCCTACACATTAAAGGGGACAAGATTCAAACTTTAAAGTTCTCATCAAGGTGCATCGATGAACATTATGAGTCTAAAGACCCTTGCCTATTTGAGGATCGACATCTCCACACTCCGAGGAGATTAGATGATGTTGAAAGGATTCAATGAACAAGGCGAGGGCTTTAGGTTCCATAGTGTTACCTTTGGAGATAGGTGATTGGAAGACTGAAGCCAAGTTTTATATCATTGATTTGAATACTTTGTTCACCACTTTGCTCGGTAGGCCTTGGATACATCAGAACAAGATGATTCCATCCTCCCTCCATCAATGCATCAAATTCAAGAAGGATGGGATTGAGTACTATGTTAAAGGAGATGAAAAGCCATTTTCAGTTAGAGAGGTTGAGATATATGAGGATGTGACCTACTATCTTCCTCAAAACACCTTTCTGAACTTGGACAAATTTCAAATTCAAAAAAAAGAAAATGAAGAAAAGAAAAAAGCAAAAAAAGAAAAAGAAAAGAAAAATGAAAATCCAAGTGAACAAGAAAGGGAAATTGAAGAAGAAATGGAGTGATATCACATTCCACCCACGTTCATTCCATTATATGGACATGTGGGTAGATGACTCAACCTCCACAGAGGTAGAGGAAAAATAGAGGTTGTTCTAGAGGTGGAAGACCCCTTATTGGCCCATCCAACATGGGTTATGTTCCCATAGAGTACCTACTATTCACATAGACTTGGAATCTAGCTTGAGGATGAGTCTAATGTGATTAGCATACCAGCCAACCCCTCTCAGCAGGTTTCATTGGAGGTGACACTCGAGCCGGACAATGATGAAGACCGGCCTCCAGACAAAGCAAAGTATTTGAATCAAATGTATGTGAAACTATCAGGTAGAATTAGGAACCTTAGCTCTAACCTCACTTTCATCTCAAAAGTTGAAGGTTTAGTAGTTAAGGAAGCCCCTGTCTTCCGTGATGTTAATCCAAAGAGATTCTTTTGGGATCATCATCCTCAAGTCCAAGTTGATGTAGAACTTGAGGGTGATTCATATAATGAATTAATGAAATTACCTTTTGATTGGTACTCACCTTGAGTTATTACTCTTGTAAAGAAGGGTTTGATTCCTTATTCATGGTCTAAGCACAAGTCAGAGTACTTTAAAAAGCTATGGAACAGCACATGCAAGGATGCACAATCAAGATCATGACTAGATTGATAGTGGGTCCAAGATGATGATGATTACGCTTAGTTATCACAACCATATGGAGTCTGATAGGTTCTTTTCACACCAAACCAACTCTTATGAGGATGTGTGTTTAGAAATCTTAGATGATCTAGATGATCTCCAAATCAAAGATGCACTGCAAGAATTTAAAGAGGAGATCCATTCAACAATTGACAAGCTTAAAGAAATCAACCTCGGATAGAAGAAAATCACGCGACATACATCGCTTCATTTGAATGAAGAAGAAACCAATGACTTAGTTAGCTATTGACTAAGTTTAAGGACCGCTTGTATGGAGTTGAGATGCGATTATCTCGACATAGTAGTCCACAAACTAGCAATAGATCCTAGTGCTAACCCTATCAAGCAAGCTCCTAGATGCATGCATTAGAACAAACAAGTCATTTTGAAGTCAAGAAACCGATTGATGTTGGTTTCATCAAGAAAAATATCCTACCCGGTTAGCTGTCATCCCAATTAAGAAGAAGAATGGCCAAATTTGCATATCATTTCGTGGACTTAAACAGGCATGTCTAAGGATGAGTTTCCTCTTCCTATACCAAAATTAATGGTGGACATCGCCTCATCTCATGTAGTTTTCTCCTTCATGGATGGGTCATCTGGCTACAACCAAATCAAGATGGCCCCGAGGATGAAAGAAACACGCTTTTGAATCTCGATAATCTATTATAGGTCATGCCTTTCGCCTTAAAATGCCGTGCTACATACCAATAAGCCATGACTGATCTTCAATGAACTCATCCATCAGCAGGTTGAGTACTACGTTGATGATATAGTAGTCAAGAGCAGAGAAAAGGAAGACCATCTCTTTGACTTGATAGTAGTTTTCAAATAGTTAAGATAATATAACCTCAAAATGAATCCCCTGAAGTGTGCATTCAGAGCAGCTTCAGGGAAATTTCTTGGGTTTGTTGTCCAACATTGGGAAATAGAAATAGATCTCGAAAAGATCAAAGCTATCTTAGAAAGGTCACCTCCTAAGAGTTTAACTTAACTCAGATCTTTCCAAGGCCTCTCATCCTCTACGCCACAGATAAATAACTTTCTGTTTTCGCCCAAGCTAATGATGAAGGGAAGGAGAGTGCTCTACTTCCCTACCATCATCCGATTCTGAAGAAACTACCCACCTATTGAGAAACATTGCCAAGCTTTGATCTTTGAATCATAAAAGTTACGACACTATATGCTTTCTCATAAGGTGAACTTGATTTCAAGAACCAATCCACTATAATATCTCATGACACGACCAATGCTATCCGACATTTGGCGATGGTCCATGATCTCTCATTGATATCACATTCATACCCTCCATGCGAAAAAAGATAAGCACTAGTAGATTTCTTAGCAAAGACACCCACTTCCTACGATTCTCGCTTAGTGATGATCTCCGATGAACAAATCATGAACTTAGGGAGGTTGACAACCATGATGGGAGATGTATTTTGATGGTGCCTTCTTTCATAAAGGAAGCAATGATCTACTCTTCAGGAAAGGAAGGGGTAGAATAGTTCTCTTAACTCCATCGATGTGATGAGATTCTCATACTATCTTTCCAATCCTACACCAATAATAAGTCAGTATGAGGCTTTGATTATCGCCTAGAGTTAGCTATCATAGTGTGTCAAGAGCATCAACATCTTGGGGATTCTCGCTTGGTCATCAATCGATTGTCGTCCTACAAGGTTCTCAAACCCAAGCTTCATTACCATGAGTATACCATGAAGATGTTGGCCCAAATCCTAAAAGTCACCATCTACAAGGTTCCCAGAGAACGCAGATGATGCTTTGGCCAAACTTGCCAAAGAATTGGCAAGGAAGATGAGTCCATTCCAATAAGGGTCCAAAATAGACAAGTCATCCCTTATTGATATTGAACTCATCGAGAGACTTTCTTGAAAGGAGGTTGTTATGGACAAGGAGCTGGATTGGAGGCAACTGTTCATAGACTATTTGAACACCGATAAACTACCTCAAGAAAAGTCACAAGCCCATCAGGTGAAATAGAGAGCTCTCTCCTATGCACTCATTGATGGCACCCTATACCGATGATCCTTTAATCAAATGTGGTTACATTATTTAGATAAACATGAAGCCCATGGCATTATAACCGAGGTACATTCAGGTCTATGCAGAGGGCATCAATCTAGTCTGAAGATGAAGATGACGATCAAGAGACTAGGATAGTACTAGCCTTCAATGATTACAAACTAAATGGATGTAGCGAGGAGATGCCATCAGTGTCAAGTACATGTGTGGTCCTACATCAACCACCCTACATTGGCCTCATGGCCATTTGAGTGTTGGGGTACTGACATTATGGGTCCTATTGATCCTCCTTCTTCCAAGGGTCATCGGTTCATCTTAGCTTCCATTGACTACTTTTCCAAGTGGGCGGAGGCAATCCCACTTAGAGAGGTCACAACTCAGCATGTGCTTTAGTTTTTTAGGAACCATATTGTATATAGGTTTGAGGTGCCTCAATGAATTATATCCGATAATAGTACTGCATTCAAAGCACTAAGATCAATAGCTTCACCAGAAGACATGGTATAGATTGGAGATACTCCACCATCTACTATGTTAGAGTAAATGGCTTAGCAAAAGTATTCAACAAAACTCTCATCCAAATACTAAAGAAGACTCTCGATGACAACAAGCATAGTGGAATGAGCGTTGAAGCCTTGTGGGCATACCCACCATACAGAACTCCAACCTCAATCCCCATTTTCTTAGTGTATGGGTGCCATATCTTTAGAAGTTCAACTCGTCACTAAGGATAGCATTGGGTAGCAAGATCACGAGAATGCAAAGTTATGGTTAGAAGAGCTCAAGGTTTGAGGAGAGTCGCCTACGGCAGAACCTCGAGTTGTATAGCCAAAATGATTCAAGCTCACAATAAGGGTCCTCCCTAGGTCTTTCCAAGTAGGAGAACTTGTGTTAGTCCCAAAGAGACCAATTATGCCCATCAAAGATGGGAGGCAAGTTTGAACCCACTTGGGAAGGCCCCTATGTCATAGAGAAGGCCTACCAAGAAGGATCCTATCAGCTCGTTGATTGTAAAGGGGAACAGTCGATGCTTCCAATTAATGGGCTCTATTTGAAGAAATATTATCCATAAAATATGTTTAAAAATAATTATCAACAAAAGAATAAAAATATGATTCTATTTCATCAAAATCTTCTCTTCTTTCAAGCTTGTCTATCTTGCAATCTATCATGACATGTTTTGATAGGTGTAAGAGTCCCAACCAACTTATCCCTCTTTCACAACACAAACACAATCAAACACAATCTCATGCTATTAGAAGTGTGAGAGAGAACCCAAGAGGCATCCTATTTTGATTAGCACAACTAAGTTAGGTGTAAGAGAACCCAGTAGCATCCTTTCTAGTGGGAATTCTGCCCATCCGCACCATTTTCATCCATTTCCCCAAGTGTGTTTAGGTAGGTGTGAGAGAACCCAAGAGGCATCTATTCCTTTAACACAAGCACAAAAAACACATATCTTTTGTCGCTATTTTGATGTGAGAGAAAGCCCCTGGCACTCACTCAGTCGCTCTAGTTTTATATGCTACCTCGCTAGTATGTCACCCATTTGTCACTTGCTTGGAAGATGTGAGTCCCTATGCTTTCTTTTTAACTTGACCATTGCAAACCAACGAGCGCCTTGTTAGTATGGTAGACTTTATTGCCCATCCAGTAAGCTACCTTATGTTGATTTTATTTAAGAATATGAGTCCCTGCTTTCTTCTTGAACTAATCATCATGATCTAACCAGTCAGTATATTTGAGGTTTAGGATAAGTCCCCAGACTCCTTTCCTTTTGACTACTTTTGAGTTGATATAAGTCCCCTAGTGACATTCACTTAGTAGTCTCCCTAGATTAGATAACACCTATCTAGCCGAAGACAGACTATCCCACCAATCAGTTCTGCTATAGAAGGATGTGAGTCCCTGAGCTTTCTTCTGAGGCTAATTGTTACAAATCAACGGGCACCTTAGGTTGGTTGATGTTCACTATGCTGACAAATGCTCACTGGATACACTCTTGGCATATGTGAGTCCTCGCTTTCTCCTTGAGTTGGCCACCAATACCTATTTGATATATGACTAGCCATGTCATCTTCTCTGGTTTTGGATCAAGCCCCTTAGCGCCCCTCTTCCTCTGGAATTCTTGGACCACATCCTTGACCCCATTTAGATACTACCCGTTACTCTTGATTGGACAAATCATTTCCTAGTACCACCCTTGAGAGAATGCCAATGGATGCGATTCTCCTGTTCAAGAAATGAGATAGGTCAGTGATATAAGCTCCTTCTTAGTTTGATCCCTAAAACTAATAGGTTCCACAAACAAATAAATAAATTAATTAATTTGCTTGTGGATTAGATTTCAAGCCCCCTCCCCATTTTCCCAAGCAAACATCTATCTTTAGGCGTGTCAGAGAACTCCCTATAGGAATTGCTGACTACCGAAAGGAAAATAAATCCTGCAGATACTCACTCCATAGTCACCCTTAGGTCGGGTTCAATCTATTTTTCCACAAGCGTTACCCGACAACCATTCCACCTTGAAGATGTAAGAATGATGCATTCTTTCTAGCATGACTAAAATCGATGGGCGCCTAGGTTGTCAATTGTTACAACCCATCACCCAAGTGGTCTTTTGTAGTGGAAGATGTGAGTCCCTGCTTTCTTCCTTAATTGATCATTGCAAACCAAAGGCACCCTTTGGTCTGATAATTCTCCCATCAGTCGGGAAGCTATTCCCTTTAGTTCAGTAAATCTGAGATAGGTCTAGGCTAATATAAGCTCCTTCTCAGTGTGATCCATCACAAACCAATGGAATCCATCAAAATAAACTAAAAAATGAAATTAATCTTGACTATCTTTGAGTTGATTTAAGTCTCACAATGACATTCACACAATAGTTCGGGTTCATTTTGCCAATGATCAAGTGGTTACTTATTTTTGGAAGATATGATTCTTATGCTTTCTTCCTAACTTGATCAGCAAACCTAATGGCACCCCTTTGGTTTGATAGTTCTACTATGTGGTTAGTAGACTACTCCCTTTGGACTAGTAAATTGAGTTAGGCTTAGGCCACCATGGCTCTACTGCAGATCCATCTCAAACTAACATGGCCCATCTCAAAATCCAAAATCTAAAATTTGAAGTAAATTCAATCCTCCTCCCTCAGTGGAGTCAAACAACAAACAAAAAAAATTCAACAAAACAAATCCAATCAACCTCCCCGGATTCAATCAAATCAAAATAATCAAATAAAATTAAATCAATTTTTCTCCTAGTGAGACTCAAATCAAACCTCTCATCCCCTTGTAGATGACTTGTTGTTTCCCTAGTGGAAGGTTCACATACTTTATCCCTGGATTCCTCCTTCCTCTTATGTCTGACATGAGTAGAGTCACACGCACTAAGCTCTGGATTCCTTCTACACCTTGGGTTAGGAGTAGATCGCTTATGTTAGTGCTTGTGATCGCTCGTATTGATTATTTTGGTCAACAAATGTATTTCCTTGTTAGTCACACCAATTGCCCTTTGTTGACCTCATTTTTTAGATGAGCTCTCAACTCTCCATCTTAGACATGGACTTCTCTTAGACACTAAGAGTCTTTAGTCTTAAGACACTTCTAGTGATTAGGTGGACACTCAACCCAACCCTAGAGACTTAGAAGAGTTATCCATGAATAGGTCATGCCTTGGGTGTTAAGAAAATTTGCCTACTTTGAACCATATTCCTCACTTCCTTCCTTCAAGTCATACTCAAATCAATTCCAATTTGATTGATTTTCCAAACTCATATCAACTCAACTCTAACTCAAACCTTGAACCAATGATTTTCTCAAATCATGAATCAATCCCAAATAATTAAAACCTATGATTCCCATGATTGGATTCCAAACTCCAAAATTCTTCCTAAGTCACTTTGATTCTATCTTATGGACTTCCTAAATCAAATCTAAATCATTCAAATTCAAAAATATCAAACTAAATTCAAAATCAAATTAATAAAAAAATCTTTCCTAAGTCCTTTGATTGCTCTCATGAACTTAGACAATCAAATCAAATCAATTCAAATTCAAGGAATTTTCTATAACCATTTATATTCTCATTTATATTCACAAATATAAATGAAATATAAATTCAATCAAAAATTAATTCAAAAATCAAACTCAAATTCAACCAAAATTTAACCTAAGCCTTGCAAGTCAAATTCTTAAACTTAGCCAAATCAATTTCAAATCAAGCCAAACCCTTGATTTCTCTTCATAATTCAATCAATCCTTCAATCATGAATCCAAATATAAATACAAACTTCAATCATCAAACCAAAACTAAATTCAAAAAATCAAACCCAAGTCAAACTCATGTTCACTCTTTGAACTTGAAATTATCAAATGAATCAAAACCTATTTGACTTCAAACTACTTGCAAATGGATTTATATTTCAATCATAAGTCCATATGTGAGTTCAATCAAAATCAAATTTTTGACCAAGCCATTTGACCTTCTTAGGCTCACTTGACCCAAAGTGACCTAAAGTACCTTTGAGCCAAATTCTAATCCTAACCAAATTGAATTGAACTAAGCCCAACTAAGCCTCACATTGTGAGCAACAATCATCATGAGATGATCAATCATTCATATTCAAACTCAAACCTAAGGGTTGACCAAGTCAACACTTTTCCAAAATGAAACCTAAACTAGCCAAAATCCACCATAGGCCAAATTGATTGAAACCATTGATCAAAACTCATTCATGATCAATATTTGAACTTGACCAAGTCATCATTTGAGCCTAACCAGCCCAATTGGCCACTTGACCCAAGTTGACCCAACTTGACCTAAAAAGTCAAAATGTGTCAAAACTTGATTGAAACCAATGGGTCAAGTTCATTCCAAATCACTTGTTGAACTTGACCAAAGCATAGACCCAACCTAGCCCAATTGACCTTGAACCCAACTTGACCTAAAAGGTCATGTTGAGCCAAAATCAAATATAAATGAAATTGATTGGAAACAAAGATACCAATACATTTCATATGATCAATGAAGCCAACCTATGACCTAACCCAAATAGGTCAAATAGGTCAAATTGGTCAACTTGACCCATTTGACCTAAATGAAATCAAATGAACCAAATCCAAATGTAAACCAAATTGAACCAAACCAATGATGCCAAAATATTTCAAATGGTCATATGAACTTGACCCAACCCTTGGTTTGACCCAATTTGACCATTGGTCAACTTGACTAAGTTGACCCATTTGACCTAAATGGGTCAACATGAGCCAAATCATATCAAATCAATTCCAAATTCAACGAAACTTGGCACAACCCATTTTTCAATCATGCCAAACATATTCAAACTGAAATCCAAGCCAAATGACCATTTTATCCCTAGGCCATAGGGTAACCCAAAATCAAAACCACTTGGAATTTTGTCAATTCCTTTCATGGACACTTGACATTCTCTTAGTGAACCAAATGGTCACTAATAGACATGGTACACATGACCATTGGGTTTGTCACCAAACCCAACCCAATGGCCAAACCACCCCCACTTAAGAACAGCACATGGGATCCCTCCTCCACTCAATTAAAGCACATGGGAGCTTCACTACTCCACTCCACACCCAAAACTAAACCATGTGCAAGTCCTAACAGCCTATCAAACTCATCCCATGTCAATTGATCAAAATGGCAAAAGGGAAGCTAGCCGTTCAATCCTTCTGGGGAGATATACTCCCCTAATTCCACTTGAATTCAATAGACACACACTGATTGAGCTTAGGAAACTGAGAGCAAGCATCCTTGAGCTCCTCCAAGCTTCCTAAAGCCATTTGAAATTCTCCATTTCTCAATTTCTTCAAGCTGAAAATAGGGGAGCTCCACCTTTTTTCTAACTTACTCAGCACACAAAATCAAGCCAATTCCTCTTGCAAGCTTCATCAGAGGACTCAATAGAACTTGCCTAAAGCTTAATCCAAGTTCTCAAGGCAAGGGAAGTGGGACTTCGATCAAGGCCGCAAGGATTTAAAGGTGAGCTTGGTCTATAGAGAGATCTACTCAACCTCAAGGTTTGAAACTTTCAATAGAGCTTCGTCTCCACTAGACAAAGCTACCTCAACGAATTTGAGCACCGATGATAGCCTCCGGCGAGGTATGCCTTCAACCCGAGCATAAACTAGAGAGTATGTGGTCTTTTGTGAAAGGAATTTTTATCTTAAGTAAAACTAGCTATTGGATGTCTTCTCCTTGCATGATGATGGTGTGGGTTGAGTTTGAGCTCAATCTGAGCTCAATTGAGCTCAATCATGCCATGAAAGATGGACTGGCCATCTCCACAAAAGGCTTCGTGGATAGATCATGGTCCCATCCATGCATTTTGGATGGACGCCATGATCAAGATGCATCTAGATCCTTTAAGAATCGCGGGCTTGATCTCACCGATCCTGATTGACGTGAGAGAAGCACGTAGCGCCCGATGCGGCACTAATGTAATAAATTGTGACCACTCCCCATGCACATGGAAAGCACGCACACATCCAGATGTGGCGATGGGATTAATCACTTAATTAGGTTATTTAATTAATGGATAATCATGAAAATTCAAAATAACATAACTAATTCCAAAAAATCATAAAAATATAAAAGGTAAAATGCAAAGAAAGATATTTAGAGAATAATCTAAAAATGTTTCCAATTGATTTTAAATAGTGTATTTTCCTCAATGGGTTTTAATAAATTTAGTAATAATTACTCTAATTATTTCATTAATTAATTTCAAATTTCTTTGGTATATTTAATGGGATGACCTCTTCCTCCCTTAATTTTCTTAGGATTTATTGATGAGTTAAATAGGGCAATCATGTAATGAATCCTTAATCACCCTCTTTATGTAACTATGGATAATTGAGCATGTGAATAGTGGTTTACCACCTTTTTTAAGTTAATTAAGCCTTAATTAAGTGAAGAAAAAGGTTTGTGGAATGGATTTGAGGAATTTTTCCTAAGCCATTTCCTAAACCCCTTTTCTTTCTTAATCCAAACTTAATTAAAGGCTAACCCACTAATCACTACTTAGTTAACAATAAATTTAAAAAAAAAATTCCATAACTTAATCAATACATCTTGGGTAGGTGCTTAGGTATTCAATAACCTAAGTAGCTTAAGGAAATCAAAATCCAACCCATATGTGTGGGAAGGGTTATGAAAGTACTTAAATTAAACCCTTTAACTTAATTAATCATTAATTATGAGCCAATTGCATTAGGTACCTTTCTTTCTAGGATGCATTCCTGATTTAAATTCTTTGTGATTTTATGTCATACATTGGCTTATAATTACTTGATTAAATATACTAAAATGGTGTGTAGGTAAGGTAATTAACACACTTACTTCACACCTTAACCCAACCAAAGCATAAAATTAATCTAATCACCTAAAATTGAACTTAAATAAATCACACATGGGGTAATGGGTTGGACCAGCAAACTCATCTCACATTTCTCAAATTGAAACCAAACTCAAACAAAATCCAAACTCCATAAAATAAATTTGATTTACTTTAAATAATCTTGTTCATAGGATTATCTTTAGGAATTAATTAGGTGGATGAACTTACATTGCTTTCATCACTTTATTTCCCTAACATGCTAAATGTATGTCATATGAAAATCATGCATTCTTATTTTTTTAAAAAATCAAATTAAAATGACATGTCTCTTTATGTCAAATGGTATGTTTTTTAAAGTAAGAATATGAATGGTTATTATCACTATTAAATCTAAAATTATTTTTCAAAACTTATAAATCAATTATCAAAACTAAAAGGTATGATGCCTTATAATTATTTATGAACTTGCATGTGAGTAAAATACAAGATGTGCATAGTGTTTTTCCTTCTTTTCCTTTAGCATAGTTTTGAATAGGATTTGGAAAAGTGTATAGTTCATTTGAAAAAAAAACAACACTTGCTTAAATCCATTCCTATTCATTCATATGTTATTACTTAAGAAGGACATCCACACTTACACATATAAATTGTATAAATAAATCAAACAAACAAACACAAACTTTTGCATCTTTCTTTTTCCATTCATTTCTTTTGTACATGTATATGTATTTAAAGAAAGTGGTATATTAGTCCGGACAACCCCGAGATTGCGAGGCTTTATGTAGCCCTAAGTATTGTACCTTACACCTGGCTACAATGGAGTCGTACTCACTTATGCCTTTCATACATATGTGTGCATATAAAAATGGATAAAAGAATCCTCTTTTCTACTTAACAAAATCATGCATCATAAAAACATTCAAATTTCTCAGACAAATTCTCTTAACATTCATCAATAAAATGTGCTAAAAATTTCCATTTGCATGTATAGATACTCATAGGATTCATCTATATGCATGTTACACATGTTGGGATAGAAATGAAGTGATGTGTGTTTTGTGATAGTATTTCACTTTACTTAATCTTAAAATATCTTTCTTTTTTAATAGGTTTGTTTAGGAAAAATCTAAACTTAGGATTAATTAAAACACATAATAAAATATTCACTAAATAAAAATTAAATATAAATCTACCTTAGAAATTACTTAAGATAGGAAAGAGAAGTTCTCTCTCTTTTCCTCTCTTTACAACTTAGTAATTAATTGTATGATTCACTTAAACCAAATCAAAATACAAAATAAAATCAACCAAAGAAACTAAATCACTTACATGAAACAAATCCTCTAAGTTGAACATTTTCATATTTAGAAAACTTCAACCTTAAAGCCTAACTAAGTATACCACACAAACCTTAAATAGCACACACATTAGGCTAAGTCATCATTTCTAGCTTTAGGTTAGGGCACTACATGGTTTGATTTTTGATTTTATTTTGTGATATTTTATTTTTAGTCTGGATGTTAGGGTGCATGTGTGTAGATTGAATGATAGGGTGATCTTAGTCTAACCATTATCATCTGTAGGGGAATGTGCTTAAGAGTTTGTAATAAAAATATAACTACTTTTGATATACAGGTGCTTATACCCCTAAGAATAATCCAAAATAGGTCAAGTGGAGTTGGTTACCCATTTGTGGGGTTAAGTCCAATTTATATATATATACATGCTTGGGATTGTATGATTTGTTTAATCTCTATTTTGTAGGTTTTAGTTAGATTTCATTTTTTCTTATTTTCATGTACTTTGCAATAGGATTTTTGAATGATTATTATGGTGGGGTGGGGATTAGGATGAGCATTGGTCATAAAATCATGTCTTATGTACCATGTGGGGGGGATTAAGATGAGCATTGGTCAAAAGATCACATCTTATGTACCATGTGAAACCTTTGGAGCAACCATATTCCAACCATCCAAAAAAAGGAACCAAAAGAAGAAAGAAGAAATGAGGAATGAAGACCCCCTCCATAACATGAATTTCTTGTTTGATTGTATTTAATTTATTTATAATCCAGGTTGTATAAGGGTAGAGCTCGACTAGCTAATTTTTTCTCGAGTTTGTGCAGTGGAGCCTGACCATAAATGACATTTTATTCTTTTACGCTAGTTTTATAAATTGATTGATCTTTATTTAACTTGCACATTAAGATGGCATATTTTTCTAGTTTCTTTCTTGCTTTGATGTATGGCCTGGATGATGATTAGGCTCTTAGAAAAATAAATTTTCTATCTAATTAAACAACTCAAATTAAAAATAAATAATTCATAACCTCACCTAAAGCTTAAGTTATAAAATAAGATAAAAGAATTAGCAACCCCTTAGCTAGATGTTATCTTACTTTTCTAACATCACACATAAAAAGTGTATTGTTTCACTCTTGATTGGAGGGCTTACACCTTTGTTAGAGAACTTGGATTGACTTGTGAGAGCCATGGTGGAAACACACCTCCTTATCTTATTGATTTTGGCCTATAATCTAATTCCTCATGCATTTGGCATATAAATCCCAAAGCCTGTGTCAAATTGATTATCCAAAACAAAAATTAAATGTAATAAAATTTGCATTAGATTTAAGTCATTAAAGCATGCCCTACATGATCTAGTCTCTTAGGGAGTGTGTTTAAGGACTTAGTCTCTTTATAAATAAACAATAGCTTAGCTATCTTGCAAAAGCATTTGACTTGCTTACATATTTTAAAATCGTAGGAGGTGTTAGTTGGCAGCCAATCCCAGACGGTTGTAAGTCCAAACAGTCGGGTGGTTTATCCTCTCTTGTAAAGATAAATCATATACTCATTTTCGCCTTAGTTTTAGGTCGTGCTTTTGGCCCTCGCCAAAGCTCCATAGATTTATGTTCAGAGGTTGCTACTTCCCTTTGCGGGCCACGAGCATAAATCCTCACCTCTTAGGCATATTTCATAACCTTATACTGTGGAATTGTACGCCCTACATTTCTAATAAAAATTCAGTTTAAATAAATTAATTCAATTTCAAAAATATAAAGCCCAACTATAAGATAGTTTAGGATGCTTATTAGGCTTCCTAGTATCTTAAACATCCCCTACTTATTTTCATTTGGCTTCAATAAGAACTCCCTCCTCTTGATCGGTCCCACTTAACTTTTTAAAAATATCAATCGATTGATAGTCCTACCTTTCAAAATCTTTGGAGACAACAATCATTTACCTTAATTGAGAGTATTCCTAAGGAATCATGTTCCTTATGATATAATTAACTATGGGGGTTTCCCCCTTAGGGAACTTAAAGAACCGGGTTTAAAATAAATCATGCTTTACTTTTCTATGTAGGAAGAATCTGCAAGAGAAGATCCATAGTCCTGAGTCCTTATTGAGATGATTAGGTCCGTAGAGTGACTTCTATCTCTCAAGATAGTACACCTTTTCTCAATGTCGCATGATCATCCTAATATCTATAATCTGTGTCCTGAATAAGGCATATTTTATATATTTCTATTTTCATTTATAATTTTTTCCAAAAAGGGGGATAGATGAAGGCAAGAATATATAAAATTTTCACCACAAGGACCCGATGCACTCTTGCATATACATTTTTGAGTTTTCTCACTAGAAATGCAGAACTAACATTGTGGGTCAGAATATTTGATTTGACCAATAGAGTTCCACTTTACCCATCTTAGCCAAACCTATTATGGGTTAAAACACTCACTTCTAGTTACAATTTTTTTGCTTGAATAATAGCTATTGAGTGTGCGCTTCATTTTTTTCTCCACAATCTAGGTTAGCTTGTTTCTAAGTGAAGAAGATTCTACATTGCTACTTCTTCTCGAGGCTCCAGCTTCTATATTTTTTTCTTTCTATAGGGACCTTTCGGCGGCGGATTCCTAGACATGCAATCCAGGTGTCATGCCCCGATGCTCACCATGCAGGGCTTGTTTAAGATGATTTTGTAATATTACTATCACTGATGGTAGTTTTTGTAGTAGAGCATTCTTGGCTTCTCTGATAATTAGTCTTGATACTTTTTCTTTATGAGACCCTTCTCCTTGAAAAGTTTCAGCACCCTATACATTCTAAAGGCCAGAGTCTCAAGATGCCTCCTTTGTGGGATTATAGTTTGGAGCCGCCTAATAATTTGATTTGAAATTATTCCTTTTCACCAACTTGAGATTTTCAAATTTGTTGTGAGTAGAAACACTCGCTTCTAGCATCAAGTATGATCATATGGCTAGTGAATCAGGCAGCAACTACTGAGCTCACAATTCAATATTTCTTCTCCTTCTTTGCCTTCTACTTAGCTTTCCACTAAAAGAGGAAGCTTCAGCATCATGCCTTCCTAGACGAAAATATTGAGAGAGTTGTGTTATTTTGGAGAACTAAAGTAATAGTTCTCTCAAGTAACTTTAAATTTTAATTTTATTTTTCTATCGCTGCTATTATAGCTTAGATTCAATTAACCAAAATGGAAAGAGAAACTTGTCCCTAGCAAAATTGTCAAAAATCTATGGGCTCCAAAATTCAACCTCCTCTGCAATTAAAAGGAGAGTGATTTGAAGTGTTGTAATTTTAAAGGAAAATGGAATAGTAGATAAGACACTACCTGAGATTTCCCTCATTTGGTGAGGACTTTATGTAGTTCCGTGTTTCCTATAAGCGAAAGCATCTATAATTAATTACCCCTCCCAATTTTGAGAGAGGACTTTCGATTAAGGCTAATCATTAGATCTCTTAATATGTAGCATATAGTAGTAGCATGTGGAGTTTTAGAATTTAGGTTTATGAAATTCATCATTTTAACTTAAAGTGATGGTTGTGAACGATGATGCTATCTAGATCCCATAGCCACATCCCCGCTATCGTGGTCCCTAGTCTACTTAGTCAGAGAAAGTAGTCGACCCATCCTGACCGAAGAATCCTTATCAACAACACATGAGTTATGTCATCCAAGAAATCCTTGTAGACCTAGGGAGGTGTTTGTCTAAGGAGACAAGCTTACATCTTCCTTAGCTCATAGAGGGTTTTTTTCCCTATCAGGTGTACCTTATGATTCACAACTCAAAGAGCAGAGCCATTGGGGAGCATATAGGCTACAATCATGATCATAATATAATAGTTTCATTTGGCGGCAACCACCCGATCAGAGGACTCTGGTCGTAACTACAACATATGTGGAGCCTATTGGCCAAGCCACCCAGTCAGAGAACACAGGCCACGTCCTCATGAGATTGATTAAGAATGAATATAGTATAACACTTTATTTAACATTGGCTCCTTTGTGAGCTAGAGTTTTCTTAATTTGTCACCTCCAATAAATAATTGCGGAAGGTGGATTAAGTTTTAGCTTTAAGTTCTTTAAAGATTGAATTTCATTTAATCATTAATAGCTTACTGATATGTTAAATTTTGCATTTAAGTTGACATTTGATTTTGATTAATTCAACTTGAGTTTAAAGCATTTATAATAAGTATCCCTTAGTTGAAATCTTCATTCAACATACCATCATCTAGTTAATTGATTAATTTGAATATATTTAAGAATTTTAGATCTTAACTACTCTTAGCTATGTGAGGATCGATCTACATATGATAAAATTAGCTTCTCAGATATTTTAGAAAGTTAAAATTCTTATAATAATTAGATTTTTAGATTTTGTTAACTTCGACCCGATCCTAAGACCAAATTGGGAAGCAACCCACGCAACATCCTCATACACTAAGTTTAAGCATTCAGCATAGTATCGGGGTCCATGTGGGTATTTAGTAATTCAGATAATGTTATGTTTAAATTGTGAGATTGATTTTGTATTTTCATTTAATTCTAATTTAGCCTACGTAGCCTTTTCAGACATTAAAATTTGCACTTTAAATCTCTATGTCTAAGCACATGCAGGTATTTATAGCTTAGATAATTTTATCTAATTAATGAAACCAGTGATTTTAAAAATCATAATTAAAATGAAATTCTTTAATTTTTGAATTTAAAGAAAGTTCCTTCATTTGTGCATCATTTAATTTAGTGTCGTCTTCTATCTGCTTGTACAAAGAATTACAGATCCAGTAGCGATTAGATTTAGGTTGTAATTTAAAACATTACTTGCACTTAGTTAATTTGTTGAAAATTTTAATTTCCAAGTTTTCAAATTCATTTATGAGTGGGTTCAAATTCTTTCATATTTGAGAATTTTTCTTCCAATTAGTTAAAAACAAACTATTAATAGCTCTTGTATGAATCTTTCAATCATTCATTAAGGAGCTTTAACTATGCTTGCCAACATGTTATTTAACTTCTTCATAGATCTCTTATAAATTTCATTTGATTTTCCTTTTTCTATATATATAAATATAACACTTAACAAATTTATTATGATTTAGTTTTGTATTGAAATACAAATTCAAGTAGACTTGGAATATAGCATTCATGACTATGAGCAAGCCAACAAATTATGCTTGTGAGTAAACTATCGAATAATATTCTTGCACTTATGAGAGTTATCCAGTCTTCATATAAAAGTGATCAAACCCAATTTGACTTTATTTTAAATTCCACATCAAGTTTTATGTTTATTTAAAAGTCAAACTTCAAACTTATCATAAGTCTTTTATGAGCTTGGCATTTGCCTCCCCAAATTTCAATCAAAGCTTGTTTAATTTTGAGGAGTTTACAAAAAAAGAGAACTCACTTTATTAAAAGTTAATTTTAAATAAGAATGGATTCCTCATTGCTTCCTCCAATTCCTATAAAAAAGGCTAAGAGAGAGCACTTGCTTGAGTTTAGAGTACTTGAGAAAGAGGGGGAAGGATTTTAATTCAAACTTTGGGATGGCTTTCAACTTACTTAAATAAGTTTTGTAAGTGCTTTTCCTCTTTTTTTTCCTTTTTGGTTTGATGTTCGTTTTAACATTTATCATATATTTTCTAATTTAACTTAAGCTTACATGATTTTAATTTGAATTTATTTAAGTTCCAAATTTCAGTTAAAATTTAGCAAAGATTTCACATCACATCTAACAGCTTTTGAGGTCACACGATGAGCGGACGGGTGTTAAACACCTCTACTCATCTCACACATACGATATATGATGAGATTTTAATATAATATATATATATATATATATATATATATATATATATATATTCCACACTCACATCACACATCCACAACTATTTCACTATATCATTGACATTGGAAGAGCAGAAATTGAAGGAATGGGTAGTGCGAGCAGGGAAGTCGATTGAGTACTGGAGAGTTGCAAGAAGAGAGGAAAAAGGCAGCAGAGTAAATCTAAACCAGAAGAACACACAAATGTCATCTGCTGGCAAAAAAGATGTTGGAAAAGTAATTCAGCTATGATTAGAGGATGAGGAGGTATACCGAGAGGAACCCACCTGATGATGGAATTACCTCTCGGCTACCCTCGCTTGTAAAAAGGGGAGATCGGCTAAGGATGAATTCGGTAAAGGGTAAATAAGGGAAGGAGATAGTTTGGCCAAGGGAAAATGAGAGAGAGAGGGCTGTTGAGCGATTTTGGAGATGGGATCAAGAATCGAAGGAGGGAACAGAGAGCTACGGCTACCGTTCGGACGGGTGAACCACCGGTTTTGCTCAGCTTGCACGATTGGGAGGAAGAAACGGAAAGGAAGAGGTCTACTTTGACTTCTTGGTTCAGCCGCTCAGTTTGCATAGAAGGAAACAAAAGTTTGGCAAAATAATGAAGGCTACAATAGCAATGAATGTGTTCCGATAGAGGAGGGGGCTTTTGGTTTTCTTGGCTGCTCGTGTGTAGACGGATAGCATGGAGGAAGGTTGTGTGGAGTGAATCGGGTTGATTGGGAGAGGACGACAGTGAGAGACCAGAGAGGAGGGCTTACGATTTGTGGTTTCAAAGAAAATGGAAGAATGCACGAGGGCTTCCGCTTGCACAGACCACCACAAGAGGAATGGTTTTGGATCTGTGATATAGAGGAGACTGGGAGGGAACGGTTGAGGTGGTTGCTTACGGTTCAGGGAGGTAGCAGTTCGTGTGTTCGTCTGGGAGGGTTGACCGAAAATCACATGAGATGGTAGTTAGTGCTTTCGCGGCTCAAGTCGGACGGGCATGGAGAAGGGTCGCGTGCATGAAGAGGGGGCTTGCGGCGCTCCTAAGGGATATAATAAGATTACATATATATATATATATATATATATATATATATAATGTGATTAAATCAATCCTTTATTTGAATTTTTATGACGACATCATTATATAGTTAATATATATGCTGATGTAAGATTATTTCGATATTCACGAATGTGCATGCTTGAAAGACATTTTTTCAAGTCGACGTTGACGATCAATTTCAATTCTAAAATACGCATTATCGCTTTCAACTGCTCGACATTCGCATAGACTTGTTCGAATTGAGCGTAGACAATCTTATTTGAAAGGTTTCAACATTTTGATGTTAATGCAAATCAATTTTGAACGGTCATTCAAACATCGTCACGCCTTCGACCAAATGCGCACGGCATTGACTCGATCGATTGATCATTAGATCATGCAATATTTATATTTTGATCAATTTTGATGTTCTGAATGTAATGGCAAAGTACGTTCATTGATCGGAGGTCATTCGAACATCTTCGCAGCTTCATATCCTCGATATCGGGCGCCGATTCGACCGATCTGATCATTGATTGCAATATTTATATTTTGATCAATTTCGATGTTCTAAACGCGATGACAAAGTCTATTCGTCAATCGGAGGTTGTTTCGATAGGTTTCAGCGACATCTAGTTTATTTCAGCTCCGGTTTGCATTCTAAAGCATCTGAAGTCGATCAAATTCATCTTATTGGCTCGATTCAACTCATGCAGCATATGTGGAGGTTAACAAATGCTTTAATGGCCAACATTCTTCCCTTCTTTGTCCCACTTCTTCAAATTTATTTGAGCTTATGGGATGTCAAATCTTTCATTTAGGGGTTGTTTGCTAAAAAGAATATAAAAAAGAAGTATAAAAGCAATGATGTATTTAGATTACTTTAATGTTGTTGGTTGAAAACTTTACGATATACATGAATTTTTTTATGCAAAAGTATTTTGGTTTGACATGTGACTATTTTTCTTTATAGATATTTGTATTTATTAATTCTAAATACAAAATGATATTGTATTCTAAAATAATTGTTTTACTTTATTTTAATATGAAACTACACCCAAATAAAAATTTTAATTATAACAATAATAAGGAATAGGTTTAATAATATAAAATTTATTATAAGATCTCAGGAGATGCTAGAAATTCTCTTTAAACAATAAAAAAAATTCATTATACTTCTTAAAGTTAATAAATAATCTATTTAAGAACTTTAAATTAATACAAGATATTCAAAATATTCATATGAAAAAAATCAATTAATCAAAAAATTATATTTAATGAAGATATAAAATCATACCCTCTGAAAATTTTAATATTAGAATTTAAATCAATAACTCCAAAATCTCCCACTAGAAAATAACATCAATTCGCATTTTATAAAAAAGAAATTATTACTAAAAATTTGACTCCACCCTCTTCTCGTTGTACTTTCTTCACTAGTGTATTTTTTTATAGAGGTTATTTTTTTGGTTTAGTACAAACTTAATTATTGAATGTTTGAATGAATCATATGCCTAAATGATCAAATTATAGCTTAGTTAATAGGCATGTTTAAATGGGTTTAAAAATGAAATAAAATCGCTCATTTGACACTCCCCATCTTAAATTACTCGCTATAGCTATATTCCCAGTGTTCACATGCTTTTGTTCATATATATGACACATTTTACATGTTAAGAAGCTTCATGCGCCTCTTTTGAAGGTATCAAATTAGTTTATGCGCTTCATATTTCTTTTTTAATTCAATTTTTCATATCATTACTATTATTTCGTGAAACCTGATTTTAGCAATCAACCGAGAGATATTGTTGACTTAACCCATTGTCCTTAGTCGCACAGTGCTCTCAAGAAATTTTTTTTAGATGGGTAACGTCTCGGTGCTAAGTTTTGAAGGATTGGACTTTAGAGGCAGAGAAGACAGCATCACCAAGGAGATAACGCCACGACATTGGGATCCATTGATTTGCATAAGGAAGACAGAGATGCATTAAGTAACGCTGCAGAGCTAGGACCAAGGCACCAAATCGAATGACAAAGAAATGATATGCAGAAGAAAGCAACACCTGAAAAAGCGCGTAAGTTGGGACAATAGTGTCGTGACGTTATGAGCCTTTAGGCAATTTTTTCACAATTTTTCTGACATTTTTTAAAATTCTCTAGTAGTGAGAGTCCTAGAGCGACTAAAGTGTAGAGAGGCTCTAGATAAGTGTAATATATACTATTCTTCTTTATTTTCTTTCATTATGAATTTCTTGATGATGTGACACTATAGTTTTTCCCCATTCTTTAGTTTTTTAACGTTAAATCTGATGTCTTCTGTGATTGATTTTACTTCAAATTCATTTATTCCGTATATGCTTTGAAATACTCAAACTAGTTCTCCATTTGTTCTCTTTGTTCCACCAACAATTAGTTGTAAAAGCTAGCAATTATTAAATTCAATCGTATTGTAATCAACAGATTGCTCAAATTGATTCTAGCTTTGAGCAAACCAACTTGTTCAAGAATCCAAGGAGATATGTGAGCCTCTAAAACTGTTAGAGAAGAACCCAAACACAGGGGAAAGAATATTCGGGAGATAAGGATCCGTCCCCTGCTCTGCTAAGAAGCCAAGCATCAAATTGAGGACATTGAATCGAATCCACATCGGGAATCGTAGATAAATATATCATTAAATTTATTTTAACAATAACTAGTTTTATCATAACTGAATAATAGTTTACTTAAAATTAGCTAGCATTCCAGCATTCTAGTTAATTTTATCATAAGAAATAGAGGACGATTAGTTTCCATTCTAATTATCCTCAATTTGGTAAAAATCTTAAGTATATGAAGTGAAAACTTATTTGATAAAAAATGTAAATTCAAAAAATCACTAAAATAAAAATAATAATAACAATAAGTCGATTAATAGAATTATATGACCTAAAATAGTTAAATTTGAGTTGTTTTGTTGACTTTTATCTAATAACATCGCGATAATAAATATTATTCGCATGCTGATATAGATCTATTAGATATAGCGTGTTTGATTAATTATTATAAAGTAATACTATTTATTCTGATTAATAATATGATTTTAAATTATTTATTTATTTAATTTTTTTTTTTCATGATATGATCAAAATCTCTATAGCATCAAAATACAATTTAAATATTATTTTAAAGATTATTATTTACAGAAAACCAAATCAAACATTTAATATCTGCTAGCATTATCATGTACAGTGCAGAAGTCAGTGAACCAAAATAACCCCTAATCTGTCAGTTTTTTTTTTACTGGATCATATCAGCAATAATCTCTTGACACTCCCTTATAATATCTAAGCGTAAGAGTCCAACAAGGTTAGAGGAAAATTATTCATCCAAATCCCTTTACTTACTACTCACTTCTTCAGCGATCTGAACAATAATCTCCCTCTTTTCTCAGCCATCCATGTTGGAACTTAGCGAGTCTGTAAACAGATGAGCTTTGCTTGTTCTACAAATAAATTTGGATCCTTTTGTTCAGCGGCCTGCTGGTCCTATTTCATATTCCAAAGCAACAAAAGCGATAGACGCAAGAACTAAGGTATTCTCGGCTCATCCTTAATAGAAAGAACAGTCCAAGCATCCATGGCTACTATTGGTTTATCAGGCATTCAGTAGCACATTATAGGGCTTCTAAAATTCTTAGCTTTGTCTGAAATTTATGTAAACTCAATTTCATTCATTCTATGCTAATAATATAATCATTCATTCAATATTTTGTCATTATACATCATTGGCTTTATGATGAACTGACTTTGATATTCCATATGAATGGCTCTCGATATTTGGGGGATGGAGACTACACAAGTTATCATATTTATCTTCACCACTCCATGTCCTCAATGATGTTACCCCTTCCCTTATGTACCCAAAAAAAACATCTTTTTCTCTTATTCCAAGGATTTTTGAATCTCTATGTTTTTCATTTCAACCTATTTAACAAACTCTCTCCTCATGCAATTCAGTTAATTTTTTAAATACTTTAGTGCACAAAATGGCTATCAATATTTTTCGCTATTGCCAACCACTTATATAACAAATATTATCTTCCATGACTTTTTTTTTTCATTTCGTGGTGGTCAATTTGTCAAGATGATAAGAGTTTTGAAAGTTAATTCAAGAACATAAGTTTAAATTCCACTTACACCA
Source organism: Cymbidium sinense (assembly GCA_021442155.1). Taxonomy (NCBI): domain Eukaryota; kingdom Viridiplantae; phylum Streptophyta; class Magnoliopsida; order Asparagales; family Orchidaceae; genus Cymbidium; species Cymbidium sinense. The sequence continues at coordinate 18,469,131 of CM038226.1, forward strand.
TAATAAAATTTCACCACATATATTTGTGTGGAAAAAAATATTACTTTCTATGAAATATCTCATATTTTTTCTTCTCCATCTTCGTAAAACCCTCCGCTTCCATTATTCCATTTCCACCTATAGCTTCTCTTTGTCCTCTTTGCTCTTATAGGCGTACATACAATAGCCTCATCCTCCCGCTCCAATAACACCATCGTCAATTTTGACTAAACCAAGCATCTATCTATGGATATAATTTTATGATCATCATTTTCTTCATTGCTCTTCAAGAGGAAAAAAAATCAATTACTTATCATCATATTCAATCTCAGATAACCATTGATCACCTTTATATTATTTTTAACATTTTGTCTGCCATTTTTCTTTCTATTTCTATACTCCAGACAAATCAAGAAACTTTGGAGTTTCACAAACAACAACAAAAATAATAAGCCTTTATCCCACTACATGGTGTCAGCTATATGAATTTTTTTTTTCACCAATGTGTCCTATTAAGTGTCATATCCTCAATTAATCCCTAATAAATTAAGGTCATTTTTATACTTTGTAATCAAGTCATTTTAGGTCTACCTCTTTCTTGACATAGGATGAATCTAATACATCTACTCTCTTAACTGAGTCATCAGACGGTGACATTTTAAATGACTAAATCATCTAAGGGGATTCTCTCAATTCTTATCTATCACTTGAGAAAATCCAACTTTATCACACATATATTTATTTCACATTTTTTCTTTTAAGTGTAAAGCCACTCATCCATCTGAAAATCCTCATCTCTGCAATACTGATATGAATTCATATCCCCAAATTAACAACAGAAATAAAAGAGACAGAAGAAGGCCAAGTTGGCTAAAAGATTTCACCAATATCCCCAAAATATAACATCAAGAGAGACTAAAATTACACATTCGCACTAAATAATTACAGAAAAAACCAAGCCGAATAGCTTTTACAACAATCGAGGAATAAAGAAGATCCACAACAGCAGATATCAAAGTCCAAACAAAATATATACAAACTTTAATAATACGAGACTTAGGAGATAACTCAGAACAAAAGAAATCAACTGATATTATTTCCGTAGAAAAGTAAAATAAACCCATAAATGTAATTAACTACCAAAGGAACGTAAGTCATAAAATCAAGAAACCAAGAAGAGTAGTAACAATACACGCACCTCAACTTCCGTAATGACGTAAGCAAGATTAATACATGCAATGTAAAACCGTAGCATGTATAGAAGGTCTAGATCTAGGATATAGGAAGAAAAGAAAACTATAAATAGAAGGAAGAAATCCCAATAGAGGGGTAATGAAATATTCTGAAAGCAAACTCCTTCTCTTATGTATCTTCTTCTCCTCTTCTCAACTCGGTTTTCTCACGCCGCCATCTCGATCGAAAACCCTAGGGTTCCTCCTCGCTCTTCTTCCTCTCTAGAGGCCGACGCTGAACTATCGAGAGAAACAAAGCAAAAGAAAGAATTAAGGCAAGCTTCCCTTAGAAGCATCATCACACGACCCAGAACAGCTGGAGGAATTTGAATCAAGGGATAGATTAATTCCCCGGGACACAAATCAAGGCAAGAGATCAAACAGCGCAGAGAGAAACACGTGTAATCCACTGGAAGAAATCAAGAACGCACAATCGAAAACCGGATCAGGGCGAAGAATAAAACAAATCAGATGATTCAAGGTGCAGCTCAAAAGTAACACAATCCAAGTGCTAGATCTAACGGCCAAGAGAAAAAGGCGCAATCCAACGGTTCAGAAGGCACCCGATAATCTCTCCTGATTATCACTTAACTCAGCCGGGTTCATTCCACTCAGAGTGAGTCAACTCACTGAACTAGACCCAATTCTCACCGAACCAAACTCATATCATTGGTGCTCTTGTTGACTACATCACTCAAAAAAATGGCAGAAGGAACAAGACACACAACCAAGACAATAGATGAGTGTGTAGGAAGACTTAATAAAATAGATGAACCGATGTCTTCAATCACTATGATATTAAATGAAGTCTCAAGAAGATTATCTTCTATAGAAGATAAATTGAAAAATAATCATCAAGAACAACAATAATCACAGGTATGTACTCCTTCTCATACAAAATTTTCTTTCCAAATAGACAACATACACAAAATAGTAGACACTGAAAGTAGATACTAAGGTTTAATAGAGAAAATCCCAGAGGTTGGCTGTTCAAAGCAGACCAATTTTTTCAGTATTATAGCTTATCAGAGGACCAGAAATTCCTAATTGCATCAGTTTACATGGATGGACCAGCACTAAGCTGGTATCAGTGGATGCACTTAAATAAACAGTTGCACTCATGGACACAATTCCAAGAACAGATCATTCAAAGATTTGGTCTATCTCTATACAGAGATTTGAGAGGAGAATTGGCTAAGCTACAGTAGAAATCTACAATTCAGAATTTCTACAATAAATTTGAATAGCTAGCTAATCAAATTTCAGGGATTCCACCTGAATTTCTATGAAGTTGTTTTGAATCTGGGCTAAGACATGATATTAAAAGGGAAGTAAGAGCCTTACAGCCCAACTCCTTACATCAAGCTTTTCAATTAGCTAAGCTAATAGAAGATAGGCTAGCTAATGAAATTACCATGACAAGAAATTATAGAGCCAATCAATCTTTACCACTAAAACAGTCACAGATATACCGACCACCTTTACTGCTTATCCCAGTTCCCAACCAGAATAATAATATGACCAACAAATAAAACATCCCAATCCAGAAATTAATAACAACAAAGTTGGAAGAAAGAAGAAAGAAAGGATTATGTTTTAACTGTGATGAAAAATATCACAGAGGTCACATATGCAAATCCAAATTATTTGCCTTAATGGTGATCAATGATGATCAAGAGCAACACATGCAGTAAGAATCTGAACCAGAAATGCAAATATTACAGGAAGAATTTCAAATCACTCAATACATTTACAATTAGTCTAATCCTAGAACTTTAAGATTGCAAGGACGATTGGAAATAAAAGTACAATCTTGATTGACATGGGTCAACAATTTCATTCATCAAAACTAGTAAAGTTCATTGATAAAGTAACATGCATCAGTTTTCAAGTATTAGTAGGCAATGGAGAAACCTTAAAATATTCGTGAATATGTTCTAATATTCTATCCAACTACAAGAGAATACTTTTATCACTGATTGCTATCTGTTACCCATGCAAGGAGCAGATGTGGTTTTGGGTGTTCAATGGCTAGAATAATTGGGTGAATGTACAATTGACTACAAAAAGTTGACTATAAAATTCTACTTTAATGACAGATTAGTACAATTATAAGGGGATACAGCCTCCATAGTAGATAGCATTTCATTCCATCAATTCACCAAATTGCAGCAAAAGAAGGAAATAGTTTCATATTTCCAGATTAGAGAAATGACAGGTACATAAAAGAATTCAAGATAACTTACTAGGGATACAAAAGTATTATCCCAATATCAAGAACTTTTCAAAGTCCATCGCTTATCTCCAAGAAGGGATATAGACCATCAGATCGCCACTTGGAACTCAACCAGTGAGAGTAAAAAATTACAGATATCCACACTTTCAGAAAATAGAAATTGAAAAATTAATTAAAGAAATGTTGGACAGTGGCATAGTCAGAGAAAGAATCAACCCTTTCTCTTTTCCAGCACTTTTAATCAAAAAGAAAGATAGAACTTGGAGATTCTGTGTGGATTACAGAGCTCTAAATAAAGTAACAATACCTGACAGATTTCCTATTCCAACTCCAGATTAAGTTATGGATGAATTATATGGAGCCACAATGTTTTCAAAATTGGACTTAAGGTCAGGATATCACCAAATCAGAATGGCTGAAGAAGATATCTACAAAATAGCTTTTAGAACTCATGAGAGACACTATGAGTTTATGGCAATATCATTTGGACTAACAAATGCACCATCAACATTCTAAGCTTTAATGAATGCAGTGCTTAAACCTTTCTTAAGAAAATTTGTCTTAGTATTTTTTGATGATATACTTATATATAGCAAGACCTTGGAGTTACATCAAACTCATCTCCAAGAGGTATTGGAACAACTAAAGCAGCATTCACTATTTATCAAGCCATCTAAATGCTCATTTATACAAGATAGAATTGAGTATTTAGGACACATTTTATCTGCACAGGGTATAGCAGTGGATCCCAAAAAGATTCAAGCAGTACAAGCATGGCTTTTACCCAATTCAGTCAAACAGTTAAGAGGTTTTTTGGGTTTAACTGGCTATTATAGAAAATTTGTTAAAAACTATGCAGCCATTACCTCTCCACTGACTTCTATGTTAGAGCGGCTTTTGATGGACGAGAAAAAGCAAAAATAATATTCTTACAATTAAAACAAGCAATGTCATCTCTACCCGATGTGCTTTATCCAAATTTTCTCAGCCTTTTATCATAGAGATAGATGCATCTGGTATAGCAATTGGAGCTGTTCTAATACAAAATAGCCATCCTATAGCTTATTTTAGTAAAAAGCTCTCACCATCATTACAAAAAAAATCAACATATGCAAGAGAATTGTTTGCTATAACAGAAACAGTAGCAAGATGGAGACAATATCTGCTAGGTAACAAGTTTACCATCGTGAGATCAAAAGAGCATAAGAATTAATACAACAAACAATTCGACTCACGACAGAGATTTTAATTAAGCTCACGATATGACTACACTATTGAATATAAACCGGGGATTGCAAATAAAGCGTGATTCCTTGTCCGAAAACTATTCTATACGTAAGATAATTCTACAATTGACAAATCAATCACTTATGTCATTCGACTACTTTTATACTTATACTATAATCAACAGATGAAACATAGGTTACCACTAAACTACAAGAACTTTATAGAAAAATATCAGACAATCCAAGTTTATTTTATAAATATAGACTGGTTAATGGTTTGATATAGTATAAAGATAGGATTGTCATAGCCAAAGATTCAACATACATAAACACTATTATAAGAGAATTACATTCAATACCAGTAGGAGGCCATGGAGGAATTCAGAAGACTTTGGCCAGAATTAATCAACAATTCTACTAGAAGAATATGAAAAAAGATATTAAACACTTTGTATTAACCTTCCCTATTTGTCAACAAGTCAAGTATGACACTCAAAAGCCAGCAGGATTACTACAACCTCTACATATACCATAAGCCATTTGGGAGGAAGTATCAATAGATTTTATCACAGGACTACCCAAGTCTAATAATAAAACAACTATATTAGTAGTAGTTGATAGGCTATCAAAATATGCTCACTTCTCAGCCCTTCCAAACAATTTTACAGCATCATATATAGCTTAGATTTTTATTACAGACATTGCAAAACTACATGACATACCACAAGGTATAATCTCAGACAGAGACCCAATCTTTATGAGCAACTTCTGGCAAGAAGCTGGAGTTAAGTGGAACCACATTAAAACACAGTAGTGCATACCATCCTCAGACAGATGGTCAAATAGAGGTAATCAACAGAATCTTAGAGCAATATCTAAGGAGTTTTGTATTAGAGACACCAAGGATGTCGTTACAGTTCCTTCCTTGGGCAGAATTCTCCTATAATACATAAATCAATACTTCCACAAAGATGACTCCTTTTCAAATAGTATATGGCAGACTTCCCCCTTCAGTAATACATTATAAGGAGAAGAAAACTATCAACACAGAGGTAGAAACAGGTTTTACAGGAGGAATAATCTGAGCTACTTAAAACAAATCTGAAGCTCAAAACAGAATGAAGCAAATGGTGATAAACATAGAAGAGAACTTCAATTCAAAGTAAAGGATTTGGTATTAGTTAAACTAAAACCCTATAGACAAACTTCAGTCTTTAGGAATCAGTATACAAAATTACAAAGAAAAAACTATGGCCCTTTCAAAGTTCTACAGAAGATAGGGACTATTGCATATAAAATAGAGTTGCCCGAAATAGCAAGAATACATAATGTATTTCATGTATCCAGACTCAAGCAATACAAACAGGATTCTACAATCCACCCAGCAAAATTAGCAACTTAGTTCAGTGATGGTCAGATGTTAGTCAGGCCTATGAAAATTTAGATCACATAATAATATTACAAGGAGATCATCAAATTAAAGAAGTCTTAATACAATGGGAAGGACTTCTAGCTACAGAGGCTTCCTAGGTATCAGAGGAAGAAATAAAGGAAGCATTTTCTGACTTTGACCTTGAGGACAAGGTCAATGTGGGGGAGGGGAGTAATGATATGAATCCATATCCCCAAATTAACAACAGAAATAAAAGGGACAGAAAAAGGCCAAGTTGGCTAAAAGATTTCACCAATATCCCCAAAATATAACAACAATAGAGAGACTAAAATTACACATTCAGACCAGAAATAATTACAGAATAAAAACCAAGCCAGAATAGCAGTTTTACAATAACAGAGATCAGTAGGAATAAAGAAGATCTACAATAGCAGCTATCAAAGTCCAAACAAAATATATACAAACTTTAATAATACAAGACTCAGGAGACAACTCAGAATAAAAGAAATCAACAGATACTATTTCCAGAGCCTCCCTGAAAGTAAAATAAACTCATAACAGAATTAACTACCAAAGGAACAGAAGTAATAAAATCAAGAAACCAAGAAGAGTAGTAACAACAGTTGCACCTCAACTTCCGACAAGCAAGATTAATAACAGACTGTAACAGAAAGCCATTAGCATGTATAGAAGGTCTAGATCTATGATATAGGAAGAAAAGAAAACTATAAATAGAAGGAAGAAATCCCAACAGAGGGGTAATGAAATATTCTGAAAGCAAACTCCCTTCTCTTTTGTATCTTCTCTTCTCCCTCTTCTCCTGAACTCTTCTCTGGTTTTCCTCGCCGGAAACCGCCGCTCATCTCCGATCGGAGAACCCTAGGGTTCCTCCTCGCTCTCGCCCCTCTTTCCCTCTCTGGAGCGTTGACGGCTCGAACTGTCGAGAGAAACAAAGAAAAAGAAAGAATTAAAGCAAGCTTCCCCTAGAAGCATCATCACACAACCCAGAACAGCCGGAGGAATTTGAATCAAGGGCATAGATTAATTCCCCGGGACACAAATCAAGGCAAGAGATCGAACCGCGCAGAGAGAAACGCGTGTAATCCACTACCGGAAGAAAGGAAATCAAGAATCGCACAATCGATCCGGCGTAAAGAGAACAAAACAAATCGATGATTCAAGCGACTCAAAATAACACAATCCAAGTGCGATCCAACGGCCAAGAGAAAAGGCAATCCAACGGTTCATAAGGCACCGATAATCTCTCGATTCACTTAACTGCAAGTTCATTCCACTCAGAGTGAGTCAACTCACTGAACTAGACCCAATTCTCACCGAACTAGACTCATATCAAATACTTAATTTTTTGTTTCTCTTTTACAGGAATCTCTAGAGTCCCATTGGAAGAAAAATAAATAAAACAATGGTCATTGCAATGGATTCACTCAAGCTTACTTTAAAATTAATATTACATGTTACTTCATCTAATTGGAGATTGAACAAATTATATATATGATCCAATCTCCAATTATTTTAGTACAAGCATAGATAAATCAAAGTGAAAGAAAACAACATAACTTTTAAGATAAATACAGCTTAAAAAAACATTGAAGAATATTCATTATTATTTTCTTTTAAATAAGAAATAATTCAATCTCCAAATAAATAATCATAAAAGCAAACAGGTAGTAGATAACTGAAAATTGTTGATAACATAATCCAAGTCACACCAGACAAACTCATCAAAATTTTATTTAACATAAAAGCGTCATACAAGTATACAGCAGGCTGCAGGAACTGAGGGCTAACTAGTCCCACAAGTTCAAGCATTTAAGCAGGACAGCGCTAAGATACAGATGCATATAACATCATATCAATCCCAGACGTGATAAACCACACATGAAGTGAGATATAAGATGCAAACAGTAACCAAAGCAGGCATTGCAGTAGATAGGTAGAAGTGGGGTTAAGTGATGTACTTCTCCAATGGCCTCAGTGAGCCTCAACAGCTTGTTGGCCACCAGTACCTTGTGTCTTATTCGCCAACGAATCAAGGTACTGCTTCCTGCAACGTGCAAGCAACGATTAGACATGTAAAAGAACGGCAAGAATCTTCACTGCAGGACGGGAAAGACTTAGTTTACCTAGCAGGGAGATGATCATTGGGTCGATTGTGTAGAGTCCACACAGGTTCACCAACAAAGAGCGGTAAATCCTGCAAAATGAGATTTTTTTTTTTTAATTTGAACATTGAACGTACGAATTGTACAAGCATCAAGCTATTTCTTGTGGAAACCATGGGAGATATAGTGTGAAACACAGCACATTATTGTGAGTATAAAGATATATCCTTGTACACTTATTAAAGAATCTAATTTGAGGATAAAGATGCTAAAATTAAATAAGCGAACATGTTATACCTTTACGTAGTTATTTGTGTCTAGAGTAAATCGATCGTAAATTCCAGCAGGTAAGACAATCATCCCACCTTTCTTCACAGCTACCCGAATCCATTGGTCATTTTCATCACGCACATCAAAATAACCTTCACAGGAGGGTAGCAGTAAGAAAATGAAATTCCACAAGAAGGCAGTTTACCATGAAATATAAATATCAACTAGATGCCTATAATCAATTGAAAAAAAAGCCTACCGCTTCCTTCAAGGCACTAACGAATCTCTTCAACAGTGTGCAAATGCTCCTCAAAGAAGCTCTTGATTTTGGCTTCATAATTTGGTAGCTTCTCTGGACAAACTTCAGATATGTCCTTGAAGGGAGAAGAAATAACAAAAAAGATAAATTTCTGCAAATAACAACTTCCTTTGCTTCTTGAAACCAATTAAAAGGAACAAAAATAAGAATAAAAGCTTGACCAAAAATACCACATAAGAGTAGCCCCTGGCTTTACGGATCTTTTCAGTGCTTCGTCAATTTCAAAGTCATCAGCATTCAGTCGCCAGCTGAGAACACCGAGTTCTTCAAAAGAAAGCAGTAAGCTTAAAACTTATAGCATCATGAACAATTAATTGACAAATGCCTTGAAGGCAAGAGAAAAGAAAATCTGGTGACATAAAAACCTGCAAGTTTGTCAAAAGAAACAAACTGCTTGGGATTGCGGTGATGGGGAAGTCTCTGGTCTTCTTCAGAGTCATCCATATACCATGCTTGGATTACATCTTCCTTTCCCTCCTAGATTGAGTGGACAGTGGAAAATTAAACATTTCATGGAAATTACACTTGTTTTTATACATTTAAATATACTAACAGAAAGTCCAAGAAAAGATAATTTTGTCATTTATGTACACACATACAGATTACTTACTCCAGTATGATTTTAGCAAGTCACCAAGTAAATGACCTTTTGTTGTCAGTAGTCTAGGAAAAATGAGACACCAAACTAGGCAGGAATGGCATAGTAAAGAGGTAAATCAGATATAAAAGGGGTAGATTTTATGCATGACACCTAACAATTCAACAGCGCAGAAAGTACTTAATGCTATAATAGGATATCTGAAGATAAGTATAATAACTTGAACTCTTATCCAATGAGAAATTGTCTGCTTGCATCCAATAGGTATAGCTTACAATAAGATCAATCAACCCAAGAGTGCACCAGTTTATCCACACTTAACTTCTAAGATCCAAACAAAACTCCCAGAGTTGTACAACAATTATGCCTCAAACTTTACAAGTTTGGCTTCCAAATGCTTAAAAGCAGTCTAACTAAATAAAGTATTGTATTCATAATGAATGAACAGATGCAGTTTCTGATTTGCTGGAAGGATAAAAAGCCTTTCAGAAAAGTTAAATTATGAAGGCATAAAGTTATAAAGCAATTGCATCTAAAGATCTGTTTGTTTCATCGGAAGCTTTTGCAAAGTTAAATTATGAAGGCATAAACAAAATAAAACTATATGGCCTTTGTTAGCAACTGCTGCGTCAAATAATCTTAAAAAAGATAGAAAAATTAAACTCTACAAAAGCAGTAGAAAGTAGAACCCCTGAAAAATGGTATCGAGGTGAAAAAATCAAGGTGTGGTCCTGTTCATGTTTTATACACCATCATATACATATGAATCTAATTTCCCGTCTTATGAGATAGAAATAAAAGAAGAACAAAAATTAAAGAAAAAGTTATTCTTAGAAGAATTAGAAGCCGACATTTTCCATGACTAAACTCACTAAAGAATTTTTAGAAAATGAATTTCAACGTATACAAGAAAACTTAAAACTAAATATTAATAATAATCAGTTAGAAGTTTTTCCAGAAGAACAACTATTTCACATCAAAGCACCTCTTGGTAATCTTAATGAATGGATAGTCCTTACATATATGAACCTAAAGCAACATTATAAAATAGGACAAACAATAAATAGATTCCCACATATTCACAGAGCCATTCGGATTAATGAAATAGTTTATATACAAGAACCTTCTCAGGAAATAGAAGAATTAATAAATGTTCTTACACACCATTAATTCATGAACACACCCCAAAGCCCAACCATAGATACACCTATGAACCCATCCGCATTAACTAGTAGGACACAAGCTAGTACAAGTAATAGTACAAGACGAACAAGTCTACCAACTACCTCTAGACATATACCTACTCCTCCTAGAATCCATCAACATTATAAAACAAACTCATGTTCTACAGAACCAATTAGTGGACATGGAATATATCTAAACATTGACTGTTGTAAAAATATTTATCTATTGACAAATGGACTATCAATAGTCGCCATATATAATTATAATTTACAAGGAGATGATGTTTTGCATTTATCGAAAATACACGATAGAGTCTAAAAATGGTTTATAGGTTTAAAACCGACAAAATTTATCCTCCACATGTGGAGCCGAAAACTCTATAAACACTCCCGGAAAATGGCCAACCATATACGCCGATTATATTAAAAGTGAATTTCTAGGATATACTATGCGTTACTCTATAGATGAAGAAAAAATGAAGAAACAGTCTGAATTAGCAAAACAAAAACTTACTTAAGCATTTGTAATATTTGCTATTTACAAGAATACAGTTGCGAATATCAAAAATACTATTATAATATTTTAAGCAACGATCGACCATTATATCTCAACATGTATTTTTACAAATTACCCAAACCATATAATACTATATGGAGTCAACAATTTACACAGATATATCCAAACGATGCTACCCTAGGAAGTAGAATACAATTTGCGGAAGAAAAATTCTTGTCAACAACAAATTGACCTACATAAACAAAAAAAATATAAGCAATCATTATGTTGTAATAAAAGATATGATACATCATTGATAAACATAAATAAAACAACATCCTAAAGGACCAAATTGTTACAAAAAGAAAAAATTCTTTAGAAAAACAAATAAGAAAAATTTTAATAATAAGAAACGGACTTTTAGAAAGAAACAATTTACTAAAAAACCAAAAAATTGTAAATGTTGGTTATGTAAGGAAGAAGGTCATTATGCAAATGAATGCCCTAAAAGACAAAAAACAGCTAATATTAAATTTGTCCAAATAATCGAAGAAAATGATTTAGAACCCATATTTGATATATTTGAACTCGACTCAGAAGATGAACTCTATGAATTAACTGATACTGAAGAAAATTTTATTAACTCAGCCTGTTATGATGATATTGATTTAAATGAACACCTATATTCTGATTAAATTATGTCAGACATAGAACAAATTTTGGAAACAGATATAATTATAGATGACCAATTAGAATATAATAGGCACTTAACTCTTTCAGAAACCGAATACAAAAAGATCAGGAAAAGGAAATTATCTTTAGGAACCAAAGATTGTTTCGACATGCCAATCCTAACATAGAATAGAACTGTATATTATACGATACGATAAGGAGAATACTCAATAGAAATAACTGATGCACAGGGTAGTACAAAAATTCCTATATATAATTTAAACATGAGAAATCAAGATCTACAAAAAATACCACATCCTGAAAAACATATTCCAATATTATTAGACACCGGATCACATCGGTCACATATAGATACAACATTAATTCCTAATAATCTACTAATCCCACGATATGAACCATACATCTATAATGACTATCATGGACTAAATCATGCCTGTGCCAATGAAACAAATATTCTATTTGGTTTTTGGGATATCTTAAATAATCGTATTGATTTTCAACATACCTTTTTAACTAAAGACACAGAAAAAGATAGAGTATTAGTCCGGATGGACTTTTTACAACAACATAAAATTACCTTTACTGATACCACCATAAAAATTGATTCAACCCTCTTTTCCCGCTATCATGGTTCACTTTCATAGCTATATTCAAATTGAACTATATGTTCCAACGTATGAACCTATCCCTATTTACGCCTAGTGTGATACGGGCAGTGATATCTGTGTCTGAAAACAATGGCTCCTTCCATCTCATTTACCTCTTCATCATACCAATCTATTGCTTGACACCTTTAATGGACTCGCACAATTTCTACTTATTGGGCTGATCAAATTATTTTTCTCAATAATACACTTATTAAAATACCCAAACTATGGTGCCTTACAGAAAATGGTCCCGATTTTATCCTTGGTAATAACTTTTTAAGTCCATGCAGTCTTTTACCCAATATCATGATCATCTCGAATTACGAACTCCATGTAACCACCTTCTCTCATGTCCTTTTATCACTTCTCCCATTACTCACTTTGCCACCTCTCCACCTACGTTTCATAGCCAGCATGGTGATTTAGACAAACTTATACAAACACACCTTTCCAAACCTTCCCCTCTTCGCTTCTCCCATAAACTTATACAAACACACCTTTCCAAACCTTCCCCTCTTCGCTTCTCCAATAAACTTATACAAACACACCTTTCCAAACCTTCCCCTCTTCTGCTTCTCCGACCTTGATAAATTAACATCTATTCGACATTTTTCCGAAACCTTATTCTCAAAATCATTCTTCGAAAATCCTTTACAATTTTGGACAAAAGACGAACCTATCGCTCATATTACTCCTTTAAATCCCTCTTTAATTATCAGAGTTCGACCCATGAAATATACTACCGAAGATAAAATTGAGTTTCAAAATCAACTCACTGAGTTACTACACTTACAACTCATCTCTCATAGTACTAGTCCACATAGCAGTCCCGCTTTTCTCGTACGCAATCATGCCGAACAAGTTCGGGGTAAAGCCCGTATGGTCATCAATTACAAAAAACTCAATGATAATACTAAATTTGACGGTTACTTTTTGCCCAATAAAGAAGTCTTAATTAACCAAATTAAAAATGCCAAATGATTTTCTAAGCTTGACTGCAAATCTGGTTTTTGGCAAATCAAAATGCACCCTGATAGTATCGAATTAACAGCCTTCAGTACTCCTCAAGGCCACTTTCAGTGGAATGTTATGCCCTTCGGACTCAAGAATGCACCACAGATATTTCAACGAAGAATGGATTATTTATTTTCTGAATTTAACACCTTTTTACTAGTCTATGTAGATGACATTCTTATTTTTAGTCCAACTTTAACCACTCATTTGAAACATCTCACCCTCTTTGCTAATAAAGCATATCAACATGGAATCGTCTTAAGTAAAAAGAAAGCAATGTTTGTAACGCCTGCCATTGAATTCTTAGGGTTAAAAATTGACAACGGCGCAATCGAATTACAAGATCATATTTTACAAAAAATAGATAATTTCAAAACTATCTCCAATCAGAAGGATCTACAATGTTTTCTAGGATGCATCAACTATGTCGAAGCGTTCATAAAAAAATTAGCCAGCTTAAGAGCACCCTTACAAAAGAAGCTACGAAAGAATATACTCTGGACATGGGATAGCTCTAACTAGAATATCTTACAACAAATACAACAACATTGCAAAACTCTTCCAAAGCTAACCTTACCAACTAATGAAAAATTAATTATTGAAACTGATAGCTCTGACACATGCTGGGGTGCCATTCTAAAAACCATATGACAAAATACAGAAGTCTTATGCCGTTACACTTCTAGCACATATACATCCATAGAACAAAATTATCATATCAACAAAAAGGAACTTCTAGCAATAAAAAAAGCTATAAAAAAATTTGAATTATTTCTCAATGAACACTTTATCATAAGAACTGATAATAAAACTGCTATTTCATTTATTAAAGGAAAAATTATAGATTTGTTACCTAATAAAAGATTAATTAGATGGCAAAGTTAGTTTTCTACATATAATTTTGATATCAAATATATTGAACGAAAATAAAATGCTTTAGCGGATACTTTAATCCGAGAATTTTGTAGGTCATGAGTTCTCTCCCAGATAACGATTTTGAATTACCAGATACTCTCGACATGAAAACAAATTCTACAACTAAGGAATCAATAAAATCTGATGATCACAAAATTATGGGTTACATCGAATAACTGGATCAGCAATTATGGAAATTAGAATGTGAAATTGCCTACAACAATCAATTATTAAACGAATTACAGAATGTTAAGAAATATCTCCTCGGCGAGATTGATGAAGATCAATTACCATCCATTACAGCATTACAACAACATGCCACACAAATAAAAACTCCATCAGAAGGAGACATGGAAATTACAACCAACACAGAGATAGAATTATTAGCCACTTTTGCCCAAGTTCTTAAAAAAGAAAAATCAAAGGAAAGAACAATAGAAGAAATAGCCAATGATTGGCAAAGATACTCTTTATATCAAGAGTGAATTAATCCACAAATATATTTCCATACGCCAAAAAAATAACATGTTGCATATATTTATGGTATCACTGATGCCAATATTATAAAAGAATTATATGAAGTCAAGGGTTAATTGAATGATTTATATTGAGGATTTAACACCACTTAAACAATTACCAAAAATTCTTTACGCTGAAAACATTCCAGGCTGTTGTTAAACATTAGAATTTATATATAAAATTATTCCAGACTTATCTAGAAATACCAAAAAGACAAATATCTCTGATACAAATCGGCATCAGTAGAGAACCATTTTATCCAAAATATGTGACTGATAAACCATTTCATCAATTGCAAAAGGATGAAGACCCATTTCAAATCTGGATGGAAACCAGAAAAATAGACTTCGCAAATATTTGGGTATATCATTACAGTGATACTTTATTTATCTACAGTTATAGAAAAACACCAACTTGTCAAATCCACGAAGTATTATATCAGAAATGAATAAATATGCTTCGCAAAAATATGATCAAAGCTAGTCGTTTAGTGAAAGAAAAATTTTGTGCAAAGTTACAAGTGGACAAACTCCATCAATGCAATTATTGCAAAAAGAAACAAACACTACAGACCTTTCGAGAAAATTTGGAACAACGACAAAAATAGCAACAGGAAAAGCAAAAAATTATTAATAGCACTACTAAAAGCAGAATTGACAAAAGGCAGCTTCACTATGGAAAAGAAACACAATTATTCAACACTCCAAGAAAAGCAGCCACAATCAGTCAAAAAGCAAAAACAATTATTCAAAAAGACGCACTCAGCTCCAATTATTTATCCCACTCAAAGAAAAACTATGACAGACGCACTTCGGGAAGCAATTATTTCACACCAGCAAGAAGTCTATAATTAAGAAGACAGAGCAAATATTCAGACAGAGGTAGAAGTGATGCCTGCTTAGTCTCTTTCTTTAGTGTTCACCTGAGAGTCCTCTTGTGAGTTTCCTAAGCTATTACAAAGAAGTAACATGTATTATAGCCAGTCTAGCTAAATAATACTTCTCTCTGGCTATGTCTGTAAGTTTTTATTTTATGTTTTCATATTCTTTTGTAAGATCATTTTGTCCGCTTGTAATAATAATATATATGTTATTATATTATATTACGCCATGAGTAGGAAACAAACATCGGCTGTGCTTTGTTATTCTAAAGTAATCGTAGAGGGTTATGGTCTTAAGTGTTGCGCCTGGATCTTCCTTAGAAAGCCATGAGTTTTAGAAGACTTCGATATGAACTGGAGTAAACAGGGTCAAATCTCTAAAAATCCTCATAATAGGATAGCATATATTACACAAGAAGATAAAATACTTAGGGAAGCGTACTGGACCCATAAGATAAAGCTTACATATATAGTCAAAGAGAAGATTTTTGTCATCATGACATCAAGAAAAGAAAAAATAGAACAATTAGAAAAATAATTAGAAAAAACAATAGAACAGCTGCGTCAAATAATCTTAAAAAAGATAAAAAAATTAAACTCTACTGACAAACAGGTAAAACAGGTAGAACCCCCCAAAAAATGATCAGTCGACTAGCTTGGCCCTAAATATTCCGCGTGTGGCTCTAGTAGACCCCACGCATTTCTTCCTTTCCACCCGCAATGTCTGCTGATGACGAGTGAATCGCCGGTCTCCACCTTCGATTTCAGCTCCACCGTGAAGTCCCACCGCACAGAGGTTCACGTAATTTCGACTTGGGCACAGACAACCCTTCCTGCAAGGTTTTTTTGTATCACATAACTTCTCAAGTTTACCACCATATTTAAAGGATCATGTTTGTGGAAAAGAACACGTGATTGTTGATTATATGTTTGAGTTTGAAATGCCTTGATCATAGGAGAGAGCACTTTAAGATCATGCCTTGATCATATGATTATTTCCAAATTACCACGTGAGTATTTATCATATTGAGTTTAAAATGATAACAAGTTTCATAATAGATGCACTTAACACAATTTTCAAGATATTATAATTCAGTATGTGAGTTGTCTCATGATGCATGTGTATGGTTTAAAAAATTATTCAAATTTTGATTAATTATGTTAATATTCTCTTGTTATAATGTGCATATATTTATCATTTAGAGTTTGAAAGATTGCATTTGGTTCATTTGTATGTATGTTTTGTGGATTCAATTGTGGTTATTATAAGTTAGAATCTTCATTATGTCTTTTACAAAGAAACATATTTTTTATCACATGGTTTGTACTTTAGTTATAGGTTGGTTGCTGAGCATATATTAGGATGAGTTAGGAGCTCATTTCGCTGATCCTCTTCTATGACGGACAACTGATCATTGATGATCAATTTATTCCAAGTTATGTCGGTGATAAAAATTGTCCAATGCGAGTCTCGCATCATGCAAGCTTAGAAGATTTAAAATAGAAAGTTCTTAGATCTCTACGTTATGACGTTGATAATTTCATGGTGGAGCTTACATATCATTTCCCTGTCGGTGCAGGATACATAACATCTATGATTTTTGACGATGAAGTTTGCAGTACTGTATTGGATGAAGCTTCCCATCAGACATTAGTTCTTTATGTGAAAGTGAAACCACAATGTACTGCTACAGCTGCAATTGTTACTGATCTCATACAGAATAATGTTTCATCTGATTACAAACATGATTTCACTTTATCCACAGCTGCTGTACCATAACACTACTACGACGGCTCAGAAGTAAGGTTAGCAATTACCTCAACAGCAGTGTTAGTGACCTCATTTTATGGTTCATCCTATCTTGTATTTTTTTTAAGGATTATGACTTTGTTGACACAGAACTCAGCTTCTTGTTGAAGCATGATTGCATGAGCAACCTAGTGCATCTAGAGTACTGTCTGATGATGAGTACGACACAATGAATAACAAATCAAGCAATGCATCTTATGATAGCGATTCTGAAGAGGATTCTTTCCTTGGTAAAACCAACTTATGTGACACTAGTGTTGGTCACGAGCTTATTCGAAATCATTCAATCAAATTCTTCAAATGATGATCTTATATATCCTATGTAAAAACAACAAAAGATTGAGATGCAGACATTATGTTTGATGGTCCATCTGATAGTTCAAGTTTTTCAGATGACATCAAAGTTCCAGTTGAGCTATATGATGGTATGTGTTTCTCAAATAAGAAGGAGCTTCAATTTGCAGTAACTGGTTTGTCAATACTCAGTAATGTTCAGTTTCTTACCATCACTTCAAATCAAAATAATTTTATTATTATATATGCACAATATAGCAATCCTAGCAGATCTTGCCAATGGCGCATGCACTGTAGTAGGAGCAAAAGGTTGGGAGGTGCTTGGAGGATATCAACATTAAGTGCACTGCACACATGCGCTAGCACTATCAATGGTTCTGGATATCGTCAATGCACTTCTAAGTTCATTAGTTATTTCATAATGCCAGTTATATGATCTCAGATAGACTTGAAACTAAGGGAGATCATTGGAAGAATGGAATTAAAATTTAATATTAAAGTGTCTTACATGAAGGCTTGGGATGCGTGGCGTAAGAGTAATATTTTGGGAGGACTCGCATTTTCTCTTTATTCATCGATTCATTATGCTCTATTTTGCTAAGAAATATTTACAGAATTTTATCATCAAATCAATGTAGGTTTCAAAGATTGTTTTGTGCTTTTGGACCATCAATATCAGGTTGGAAATTTTGCATCCTATTCTGAGCATGGACGGAACATTCCTACGAGGAAAGTATCACGGTTCATTACTCACAGCTATTGATATTGATGCCAACAATGGATTATTTTTGCTTGTTTTTGCTATAGTTGAATCTAAAAATAATGAGTCCTGGCTCTAGTTCATTATGTGCATATAGCAGCTGTTGTCTATTATTTCAGTTAGGAGCGATTTATGTATTATCTTAGATAAGCATGCGGGTTTAGTAGGTTTTGAGATGTATTCCCATGTAAGACATCATTGCTTAAGACATCTATGGGAAATCTTCAAAAAATTTGTCGGTGATGTATTCCCATGGGTCAAGACATCACATTGCTTAAGACATCTATGGGAAATCTTCAAAAAATTAGTGCGAAGAATGGGTATTACGGATGTTGAGTTTCTATGTAAGAAAATGTACATGTCTGGTAGCACAGATGACATCAACATATTCAACCGTCACATGGAAGACATAAAGAAAATCAAACCTGAAGCATACCAGTGGTTAGTAGAGCATGATGTGTGCAAGTGGTCATTGGTTCATTATGGTGGTATGCGTTTTGGTATTATGACGACAAATGCATCTGAATGTTTCAATGGAGTTCTCAAATAGGCATAAGACTACCAATTCAAGCACTGATCACTGTTGTTTACTATAACATTGTGGGTTTATTTTATAAGAGAGCCAGTATCATGGATTCGGAGAACAAACCGATGAATTCACATTCTCCTAGAGCAATGCAGGTGATTCGAAGCGTGAGGCTAAACACTATCCACAACCAGTCAATATTAATACCAATGAAGTGCAAGTGTTCGACATGGGTTGTCGATCCTTCAGAGTTGACTTTATAGTGGAGTAATTCAGTTCATGTAGCTATTCTTGAACACTAATTTATCACATATCATGTGGCCATTTCATAGCAGCTTTAGTCCATTGGAGATTGAATCATTTAGCTTATGTGTCAAGGTATTACATCATGGCAATGTATGGGCGCACATACTCTGCAAACTTTCATGTTCTGATAGATCAAAATAATTGGTCAGACTTTGATGCGGAGTGCGGATGTTATCCATTGCTACCACCAACTGTTAAAGTAAATTCAGGTAGGCCATGATCAAGTATATATAAGAACATAATGGATGAGAGCGCAGTACAAAGCACTCGTATGTGCAATTTTTGCATATTCGTTGATCATTATCGGACATCGTGCCCACACAACCCTACTAGTAGAAGGTCAGTATGGATAGTGTAAAAAAATATCACGGTAAATTAGACTTTAGGGATTTGCATGTTTCTTCCATATTTTGCACTTTTAATATTATGTCTTCTAACATTGCCCCTCATTTTATTTTTTTTGTCACAATGACGATGGTTGAGGAGTTTCTAGTCGACCAAACGCCGCAGGAGGCGCGCGAGATGGCGATGATGCAGTGATCCTGACCTTCGAGGTCCATCCCAAGATAACCTTACCGTGGCGCATATAGGTGCATCCGTGATTCGATATGAATTTACTTTCAAGCTCATTTTATCAAAATATTTTAATTGATCAGTTGGCTTTAGTGTGACTTCTTTCTATTACAGTGTACTATTTTGGAGATAGCTTCACATCTTCTTATGCTTAGGGAGTGGCTCGTTACTTGCCCATGGTTCATAGCTGCCCTCCATGCACTGGGGATTCATTGTGTTAGCCAAATGCGATACATTATACTTGATCATTACCTATTGACAGCATTAGTTGAGTGTTTGTCTCCCCAGACCAACACTTTCCATTTCGCTGTAGGCGAGATGATTGTGACATTGCAAGATGTTGTAATGATCTTGGGATTGCACACAGATGGACCACCAATTGTCAGGCCAATCATAATTGGAGAGGGGAAGTGGTGGCAGAGTTGGCCTGACTGCTGTGATGAGCTATTTGGTGGGCACCCCATTGTAGGCACTGTATATCATGATCCGGTTGACCCAGCAGTCCATTATACATTTTGGATGGGGCAGACACATGCATAGACCTGCATGCCGCTTAGGTGGCTACGCTGGACATTTTCAGGGAGTCCTACACAGACCTTGCAGATATAGACTTCAGCAGACATTTATGAGTGTATGTGTTATTTCTTATGGGAAGTTTCTTACTTTTAGATACTTCAGAGTCAGAGGTGAACTTGCTGTACCTACCTTTGTTAGAAGATCTAGATACATTCATCACATTCTTGATAGGCGGTGCAGTGTTGGTACATCTATCTGTGGAGTCGCATGAGTCTGCAAGGAGGGCCAACATGGTATTGTCTTCGATTGCTCCAAATCTGGTCTTTAGAGTAACTTCATGTAGGGAGACCAACATTACATGTCCCCTACCCTAAGGATCTTGATGGGCTAAGCATCGGTTTTAGGTCAAAATACTAAACTATTTTTTAATTCTTTTAATATACTGAGTTGCAAGTAACTGATTTGCATATGAAAACTGGTTTACTCAGGTGGAAAGAATGGTATGTGCGGTAGATGCCATTTAAAAATATCAAAATTTTTTAGGATGAGCTTGATAGACTACTGTTGAGCTAGGTATAACTCTTAAATGTTAAAACATATTTTATCTGAATTTTACTATACGATATTCTGTGTAACAACCACTCAAACATGCAGGTGACTTGGGAGCCATACAATATTCTGATTAGGGCTCGCCTGCCTAATATTTGCCTTGCTAGCGGCTGTATGGCTAGCATGTGTTCCCTTGATCAGCTGGAAGAGAGTAGAGTGGCACCTTCCTGATAGAGTCTTCATCAGTTTGGTCACTTACCACGCATTGATGTCACTCCGATGGATCCCATCTTCAAAAGAGTTGATGGTAGAGGGAAAGCTAATATCGATTGGGTTTAGTACCATCACCAGCACATCGCTACCTGGGAGGCTCGCAGAGATCACATTGTTGTGGTGGATGACACTTATGCTCACGTACAACAAGCCCTCCTGCAGTACATGTTATGGTTCAGGTCATGGGCTTCATTGTACTTGCTTAAGCGCCTATTGATCCACCAACGACATACTACACCAGAGCACCTACCGAGCGAGCATATGTTAAGATAATACTATAATCTACAAATTTTTTTAGCTGCTCTCTCTACAGATTTTCATAGTAACATTTTAAACTTGTTTCATATAGCGGAGCATATTTTAGCAACGTAGGACATTTTTCAGCCTTTCTTTGGATGTCCAGGTGACTTGGACTTCCAGTTGGCTATAAATAAGTACGAGAAGATATGCCAAAATCTGAGATTGAGAACCTACATCAGGGACTACAGGCTCTAGCACGTCACAACAGAGTATATGTCACACTATAATTCATTTTCACAGGAGGCAAACATGGGTGCGGGCCTATCTACTTATGTTGATACAGAGCCTTCCACTTTTCAGAAGAGCTCTCAGTCTCAACACCTTATGGACATTGCACCTTCATAAGATTGGGTGCCTTTAGAGACTTGCAGATGGGTTCGTGGCCGCAGCCACCATCGTGGGGACCACATGTCTCTCTCATCACCGGATCGTCCATTACTGACTACACACTACACTTCGTAGCTATGATAGATATGGACGCTGTCAGCGATAGATATCTGAGATGTATTTGTATTGATTTATGACCGCTATTTCTATAGTTTTGTACTTTCTGCATTTATAATTGGGTTTGCTTAAGATATGAATGAAATTTTTTTTTGTATAATTTGTTTAGTAGTACAACAACTTCATGTAAAGTAGTTTAAATTTGGTGCTAGCAGATATCTGATTTATATACAAATTGCAGGCAAATACAACTCTTGCAAAAAACACATCTCCTTTCTCAAAAAAAAAAAATAATAGCAGAAAAGTCACCCAATTATACATTATTGAATACCGATAATCGCCGATTTTTACTTAAAATTAGTTGACCGACATTATTAACTTTGGCTAGCAGCCTTAAGTGGGTGATCGCTCTAAGCCACCTGATGAGGTTGTCGGCCGCATAACTATACCTAAACTGAAATTTTTTTAAAGTATACTTAAAATTATAATTAGTAATTATTTAATACTTATTTCAAAAATTTCTTCTTATATATATATATATATATATATATATATATATATATATAGTATATAGATATATATATAACAACCATTATAATTATATCAATTAATTATAAACTAAATAGAAAACTATCTTTGGCTCATATAATTAATCGAGCTCAACAAATTTATAAATATATGGTTGGGTTTAAATATGTTAGAAGCTGACAACGATTATCATAAAAGAGAATTTAAACTTACTAATAAAAATGCAAATGTAAATTTATTTTTTAAACTTTTTGTGTGAATTTGATAAATAAGTTTTTACAAACAATATAAAAAGAGCATGTTCCAAAAAAACAAAAATTCAGGACAAAAACACCTTAAAAAAGCATATATCCTCTTGATCATAAATACATCCTCATAATGCATTCTTTTTTTCAAATAGTTTCCAATTTTATTTTAATTATTATTATTTTGAAAATAGTAGCATAAGAAAAAAGCCATATTTTAATATAAAGACCTAAATATTTATATATCTATGTTAGTTCAAGCTAACAAATTAATTTAACACTATATGTTTGTTTGACATTGATTTTATTTTATGTTTTATATTTCATTATTATTGTTTTTTTTAATATATTTATTTACTATAATTTTAAGTATTTTTATTTTAAAAATTAATCAAATTATTTTAAAAAAAATATTAAAAATAATTTTTATATAATTTTAATTTTTAACAAATAATTATTATCATTAAATATATTATATTTTTAGTAAAATCATAAATAAAATAAATTAAAAATAAATATCAAAAATAAAAAGAATTGTGGGATCCAAAAATTCGCCACTGACCTCTCACATTGAAGAGAATTTGATTTACGTGTTGGTGAAATTTTTAGAAAGAAGATGAGACAGTAGATAAGGTAATACCTAGAAATTTCATCCTCATTTTGTAAGGACTTTAGATCCGGTTCTAGGTTTCCTATAGGCGCAAGCACCTATAGTTAATTATCTCTCCCAATGTTGAGAGAGAACTTTTGATTAAGACTAGTCGGGATCGCTAAATAAAGCATATAGTATAAAGATATAGAGTTTTATTTCGCTTAGAATTTATGAAATTCACCATTTTAGCTTAAAGCGAATGATTGGGGAAATGATGACGTGCCCGATTTAGATCCCATGGTTCCATCATCCTGAGCTATCATGGCCTCTAGTCTACTTAGTCAAAGGGGGGTAATTGACCTAAACTGATCGAAGGATCCTTATCAGTAGCCATGGGTTACGTCATCCAAGTAATCCTTATAGACCTGGGGTGATATTTGTCTTAGGAGATAATCTCTACCTTACGATGTGATGACTTTTTTCCCTATCGTACATGATTCACATTTCAAGGTACAGAGCCATTGGGGAGCATACGAGCTACAATCATGATCATAATATAATGGTGTCATTTGATGGTAGCCACCCGATCAGAGGACTCTAGTTGTAATTGTATCATGCATAGAGCCTACTAGCCAAGCCACATAGTCAGAAGATACAGGCAACATCCTTACTGGTCTGAGATTGATTGAAAGTGAAGATAATAAAATACTTGATTTGACATTGGCTCATTGGTGAGCTAGAAATTTTTTAATTTGTCACATTCAACAAACTATTACGGAATATGGATTGAGTTAAATTTTGCTTTAAATTTTTAAAGATTGAATTTTATTTAACCATTAATAGCTTAGTGATATATTAGATTTTGCATTTGGATTGATACTCAATTGATGTTAATTTAATCTCAAATTAGAATCACATTTTGATGGAAGTTTCCTCTCCGGTTGAAATCTCCATTCAACACAACCATCATTGAGATAGTTAATTGATCGAATTAAATATATTTAAGAACTTTAGCTCTTATCAACTCTGTTTAGCTCCTAACAGAGGATCAAATCTATACGTTAAAGCTTGTAATTGTATTTCATAACTCTTTAACTGAATATTTTTTGTATTTCAACAAATGTGTCAATATTTTGAAAATTCAATGATTAGTTCATTTAGATATTTATATATTTGAAATATAATTATGAAGTTGTAATATATTTTCAAATATAAAATAAATTCTAAATTTGTTTATTTTTAACCCGCATAGCATCCTCAAATACTTGAATCTAAATAATTAACATTATGTCGGGGCCCATGTGGGTATTTTAATAATTCAAATAATTTTATTTTTAAATCATAAGATTAATTTCATAATTTTATTTTATTCCAACTTGACCTACACAGCCTTTTTAGATATTAAAATCTGCATTCTAAATTTCCATGTCTAAACATATGTAAGCATTTATTGCTTAAATAATTTTATCTAATTAATGAAATCATTGATTTTGAAAATCATAATTAGAATGAAATTCCTTAATTTTTGGATTGAAAGAAGCTTCATAATTCATGGAGAATTTAATTTAGCTTCTATCTCGCTTTTAAGAATTACAGATCCGGTGGCTGGTCATTCATTTAAAAGCTTGTATAGCTCTAAACCACTTGAATATGACATAAGTTTGCTTCAAGAGGTATGTAATAGACTCACATTCATTAAAATACATACACACTTTGAATATTTAACTCACATACAAGTAAACTTATATTATGATTGTAGGTGTCTTCTCTCTGTTGAACTTAACGTTCAATCTTGTAGAATTCCTTCTACAAGCATTCATTTCAAGTACTCCTATTTACAGGTAGACTTTTGTTGACCTCACTTTTGGAGTGAGCTCTTAACCTCCTCTTCTTAGACTTAGGACTCTTCTAGACACTAAGAACTCCTTAGTCATAAGATACTTCTAGTGTTTATGTGAACACCTAGCCTAAGCCTAGAGACTTAGAAGTTTTAATCATAAGACTAGGCTATGCCTTAGGGTTTAAGCAAATTACCTATCCCATAGCCTAAACCCAATCTAGATACACTTTCTCAAATCAAACCGAGACTTAATTCTCAAATCAAATCAAATCTCAAATTTGAGTTTTTGTGAAAATCATATTCCATTAATTAAATAAAAATTATAACTCAAATTAAGTTTCTATTTTCAGAGATTAAAATTAAATTAAAACACACTTACCATAAAAATTTCAAATTAAAAGGACTTTTGGATTGGGAGAAATTAAATTTTGATGTTCAGATTGTCCATTTTAATAAAATAAATTAAATACAAATTTAGAAATTTACAAAAAACTTCAAAATGACCTAAATAACTTCAATTGACATCTAGAACTCTTAAAAAAATAATGTAATCTTCTGAATCTTGATGAACCCCAAACAAACACTTAAGATTAGGGTTTTATCAATTAAAAAGTTAATTAAAATATAATCTAAAATAATTTAGATATTAAATCAAAATTAGAAATTAAATTGCACTTAAGCAATCGTCAATCAAATCTCAAATCAGAGAAATATCATTCTTGAAAAAATTAAATTAAATATGAATAAACCTATTTAAGTTAATAAAACTCAATTAAATGATGAAATCTTAAATCAAACTCAAAACCCAACAAATATAGGAAACTTTAATCATTTGATACTAATCGAATTAAATTAAATAAAATTAAAGAAAACTTAATTAACATATGATTAAATCAAATCCATTTGGAATGAGATAATTAATTATCCATTACATATTTCAACCTAATAACTAAATCAAACATGTTAATGAAATCAAACAAACATAATAAATGAATCAAATCAAATAAAACTCTAATCATAAATAATCAAACTTAATTGAAATGAAACTAACAATTAATTCACTTAATAACAATGATGGTAATAACAATAATCCTTTCATCAAATCAAACTTAAGGAAAACACTTAACTAAACCAAATCACTCACATGTGGGAAATCAAGTCATTAATCCCTAATTAAATAAACCCTTAATTAATCTAATCTTTTAAACATTGAATTACCCTTAATCAAACTTTATTAATCAAACATCTAATTAATGTAAACTTAATAAATTAATCCATCACCTTAATTAATCAAATGAATTTAAATAAGTCACATTAAAGCTAACTCTAAAATTAAGCTTAAATCAAGCCCCCATATTAAATTTAATAATCACACCCCTTAAATAAACTAATTAAGTTAATCAAACTAAACATATTAAACCTAAGCTTAAATAAACATAATTATGCTAAACACTAATCAAAACCTAAATTAAACCTAAATCATTAAGTCATTAATCTCTAATTAAACAAACCCTTAATTAATCTAATATAATTAACCCTTAATCAAACTTAATTAATCAAACATCTAATTAATGTAAACTTAATAAATTAATCCATCATCTTAATAAACTAAAATTAATTTTATAAATTAAATTAAAATTAATCCAAATAAAACCAAAAAAACTTAATTAATCTACTAATTAATTTAATCACACCAATTAAACAAATTAATTAAGTCAATTAAATTAATCATATTAAACTTAAGCTTAATTAAACATAAAATGCAATTAAATGCTAATCAAATCTTAAATTAAACTTAAATCATCAACTCACTAATTGCATCATTAACCTAAATAAATATGAAATCAAATGAAAAAAAATTAAACAAATCTTTACTTAATTTAGTAATTTGATCACACCTCTTAAACAAACTAATTAAGTTAATCAAATTAATCACATTAAACTTAAGTTTAATCAATCAAAATGCTAAGGATATTGAATTATCAAGATTTAATTAAATCAAAACATCTAATCTAAAATTAATCAACCAAAAAAAACAAATGAACTCAAATAAACTTAAATTTCATTAGATACTAAGGGTATTGAATTATCAAGATTTAATTAAATCAAAACATGTAATCTAAAATTAATCAACCAAAAACACATGAACCTAAATAAACTTAAACTTCATTAGATATTAAGGATATTGAATTATCAAGATGCAATTAAACTAAAACATCTAATCCAAAATCAATCAATCAAATACTTAAACAAACTCAAATTCTAAATCCTAAATCAAGTCAAATAAATTAAATCAAATAAATTACACAAATCCAAATGGGCTAATTAAGTTACTTAAGGACCTTAGATTTAAGAATTAGGATGTGAAGGGTGAACTGTCTACGATGGAATTCATCATACTCTTCATTCTTGAGAACCTAAACATCATTTCAACTAAATAAAACTGAAATAAAAATGAAAAGTAAATCATCAAATCATTTAAATTGAAATCACCCAAAGGTAAAATTTAAATTCAAACTCCAAATTGAAACTTAAACTAAAGAAGCCTAGTAAAGTCTTGCTACACAAACCCTTAAGCACACACATTAGAATACTAAGTCACCACTTCGCTAAGTTAGGTGTTGTATGTATGATGTTGTGTTTTATTTTGTGATGTAATATTTTATAATGGATAGGTGTATGTTTTGTAGACTAGATGTTAGGCATTAATTAATCACATTTTTTATAGGGGGTTGTGCTTAAGGAGCCACTATAATAAAAATATAAATGCTTTTCCTGTGCAGGTTGCTTGGCCCCTAAGCATAACCCATGTTAGGACAGGTAGGCTTAGTTACTTATGTGTGGGTGCTAAATTAAAATTATTTATATAACTGCTTGAGTTGTATAGTGTGTTTAGCTAATAATTATTTTGCAGGTGTAGCTAGATTTATTTTTCTTATTTTTGATGTAATTTTGCATTAGAAATTAGGATTAGTGCTATGGGGGATTAGGATGAGTAGTGGCCAGAAGGCTTAGTCCCTGGGGTGCCCTGTGATGCCTTTAGAGTAAATGAAATCAAAAGAAAGAGAAGGAAGAAATGAAGAAAAGCAGACCCTCATAGCATGTATTATTTTTTTATAATCCGGGTTGTATAAGGGTAAAGCTCGGCTACCCATCTTTTTTTTCTTTTTTTGGGGTGTACGGTGGAACTCACTGCAATGACCTTTTATTCTTTTACGGTAGTCTATAAAATTGTTTGATGTTGTGCTTAAATTGTGCATTAGAATAACATGCTTTTCATAGTTTCTTTATGATTGATGCTTGAATGTGTGGCCTGGATGCGGTAGGCTCTTAGGATAAAATTAATTTTTCTACCCCAATCAATAGCTCATAACTAATATTTTAAAATAACTCATAACCTCACATAAACACTTAGGAATTAAATTAAGATAATAAAATTTTTAGCAACCCCTTCACTGGATGAATGAATGTATAATATCATGCATATCATATTCTTCCATTATTGTTAAGAGGGGGCTTCCATCCTTGCCTGAGAATCAAGGCTTAACCTATGAGAACCTTTGGTAGAAGACACCCCTTTCTCTCTTGATTTGGCCCATAATCAAATTCTCATGCATTTAGGCATACAAAATCCCATAGCCTATGTCAAAATAAAAAGTCCAAAAGAATCAAATAAATTTGATAAAATTTGCATTAGATTAAATCATGGATTCATACCACTCATGCTCTAGTCTCTTAGGGAGTGAGTCCAAGGACTTAGTTTCCTTTCTAAATGAACAACAACCTAGCCATCTTTCAAAGCATAAGACTTGCTTACATAGTTTAAAGCCTAGGAGGAGTTAGCTGCCTGCCACTCCAGGCAGTAATAAGTCCAACAATCGAGTGATTTATTCTCTCTTATGGAGATAAACCATATACCCATTTTCACCTTAGATTTAGGTCGTGCCTTTATTTTGTACTAAGGCTCCTTAGTTTAGGAATTTGAGGTAGATGTTTCCTTTAGGCTACAAGTATAAATTCTCACCTCTTAGACATTTTCACAATCTTATGTTGTGGAATTATAAGCCCTAGCATTATAATAAAATATCAACTCAAATAATTAACTCTGTTCAATTTCAAAAATATAAAGCCCAACTATAGGGTAGATTGGAATGCTCACTAGGCTTCCTATTATCATGAGCATTTCCTACTATTTCCCTTTGGATTCTAAAAATAAGTCTTCTCCTTGATCTATCCCATTTTATTTTCTAAAATAGCTAATCCTTTGATATTCTTAACCTTGAAATCTTTGGAGACCCCAATTGTCTACTTTAATCAAGAGTATTCTTAAGAAATTCCCATACCTTAGGATGTAATTAATTATGGGGGCTTGCCTCCATAGGGAACTTAATGAACCTGGCTTAAAATAAACCCTACTTTACTTTTCTATGTAAAGTATGGGAAAGATCTCTGGTATATTCAAAAACCTATCATGCCTTAGGAGTCATTATTAGGTGATTAGGTCCATTATAGGGAGGTGATTTCTATCTTTTGAGATAGTAAATCATTTCTTAATGTCATACTCGATCACTTCAATAAGTACCACCTAAGATTTGCATGGTGTCCCACATCCTAAAAATAAACACCACAGATTTTTCTGGAGACTCCGCTGGGGATTGTTCCTCTCTCCATCTTTAGTAGACAATTATTATTTCCAAGCATCGATAGTGGACTTATATTTTATATAGGCCCAAGACTATCATTCTTTCTATTGACACTTAGCTTATATCATCCTTAAGCAAAGTTCGCTAATATCCTTAGGTTTTAGGACCTCACTCCATGTAGGTCTTAAGATTCTTGTTGGGTTCCCCCGATAGGTGAAAATTAAAATTAATCAAACAAAGGAGATGACCAAAATTAAGAATCTCTTCATCATTCTGATGGTGAGGCAAGGTTCATCCCATGAACAATAAGAGAATAAAACTCTTCTACAAAATAACATGTCTTTCCAAAAGTACTTTTTCAAAATCCACATAATAAGAGATCTGCACACAAAAGTTTGCAAGAAATTCTCACAAAACACATATAACCAAACCTCGTTTAACAAATCCTATGATTATTGCATGGAGGTTCTTTTCAAAATCAAAATCAACCATTTTTAATGTCTTTTTCAAAAACATATTTTCTTTGGAAATAGCTATCCCCATCCCAGACACTCAAATTTATTGGAGGGAGATTCTATTTTTGAATAAAATCATGATATAAAAAAAATTGAAACTCCACTTAGCTTACTTCACATGTGCTAGAGTTGATTTTTTTTTTCCTTTTTTTGAAAAGCAATAAATCATACACACACAAAAGAGAAGTCAAGACATATTTGAACACCCCACTTAACATTCCCAAATTTGTCAAATGGGAGTTCCCTTCCCTTGGAGAAGGTAGAGTAAATTAAATTCTATTTGCATTTGTCTAATAAAACTCCTTCTTGCTAAAGTATTAGACTTCAAAACACATTGGGAGCTCATTTGACATGTCCAAGTATGTCAAATGAGAACCCCTTTTTTGAAAATCATAAGAACAAATGGAACTCCATTTAGCATACCTAAGTTTGTTAAATGAGTTCTTTTTCTTTCAAAAATCATAAACACATTTGACTTTCACTTAACATACCAAATTTGTTAAGTGAGAGTTTCATTTTCAAAAGTCACAAACACATTTAACTTTCACATTTGACTTTTGCTTAACATACCAAATTTCTTAAGTGAGAGTTTCATTTTCAAAAAAATCATAAACACATTTAACTTTCACTTAACATACCAAATTTGTTAAGTGAGAAGTTTCAAAAAAAGTCATAAACACATTTAACTTTCAGTTAACATACCAAATTTGTTAAATGAGAGTTTCATTTTTAAAAACACATTTGACTTTCGCTTAACATACCAAATTTGTTAAGTGAGAGTTTCATTTTCAAAAAAAAAAAAAAATAATAATCATAAACACAGTTAACTTTCACTTAACATACCAAATTTGTTAAGTGAGAGTTCATTTTCAAAATCATATAACACATTTAATTTTCACTTAAAATACCAAATTTATTAAGTGGGAGTTTTTTTTTTCAATAACAACAACAACAACAATAGTAAGCCTTAATCCCACTAGGTGGGGTCGGCTACATGAATCCTTCGTCTCCATTTTCCCCTATTATGTGTGAAATTCTCATTTAAATCAAGTATAATAAGATAATTTTTTATACATCTTAACTAAGTCTTTTTAGGTCTACCTCTACCTTTCTTAACATAAGGCAAATCTAATGTATCTTCTCTCCTAATCGGGTCATCGGATGACCGACGCTTTATGTGGCCAAACCATCTAAGGCGACTCTCCCTAATCTTTTCTACCGCTGGAGCTACTCCAATTTTTTCTTGAATATACTCATTTTGCATTCTATCTCTAAGAGTAAAGCCACTCATCCACCTAAGCATCCTCATCTCTGTAACACTTAACTTAGTCTTATGCTTCTTTTTATTGGCCAACATTCTAACCATAAGTCAGGTGTCTTACCACCATCATATAAAATTTTTCCTTAAGTTTAAGTGGAACTTTTCTATCACATAATAGGCCAGATGCATTCCTCCATTTCAACCATCCAACTTGAATTCTACTAATAACATCTCCATCTATTTCACCATCATTTTGAACAATAGAGCCTAAATATCAGAAACGCTCACTCTTTTTAATGATTTAATCACCTAATGTCACACCATTACTACTATAACTTCTACAACTAAAATTACACTCCATATATTCAGTTTTAGATCTACTTAAACTAAAACCTTTAGACTCTAGAGTTGACCTCCATAATTCAAGTTTTTGTTGGACTCTCTCTAGTCTATCAACAAGAATGTCATCAAAAAAAGCATACACTAAGGTACATCTTCTTGTAAATGCCTAGTAAGAACATCCATAACTAAAGTAAAAAAGATAAGGGCTTAAAGGTGATCATTGATGTAATCCAATTGAAATAGAAAAATATTTTGTCAATCCTCCTTGTGTTTGGACACAAGTAATAGCTCTACTATACATATCCTTAATGATTGAATATAACCAATATTAACTCCTTTCTATTCTAGAACTCTCCAAAGAACATCTCTTGAAACTTTATCATAAGCTTTCTCTAAATCAATAAATATCATATGTAGATCCTCTTTACTTTCTCTATGCTTCTCCATCAAACCACTTAACAAATGTATATCATCCATAGTAGATCTACCTAGCATGAAACCAAACTGACAGAAACTTCAGTATCACATTATAACCTATGCTCAATTACTCTCTCCCATAATTTTAATGTATGACACATTAACTTAATTCCTCTAAAATTTGCACACTCTTATGCATCACCCTTATTCTTAAATATAGGAACCAACAAACTCTTTCTCCGCTCTTCTGGCATCTTTTTAGTCTTTAAAATGACATTAAAAAGATTTGTAAGCCAAGAAATTCTTTGATCTCTTAAACATTTCCACACTTCTATTGGAATATTAACTGGTCCTACTGCTTTTCCACATTTCATTTTCTTTAAAGCTTCACTAACTTCAGATTTACTAATACGATGATAAAATGAAATTCTATTTTTTTAGGTATTAAGGTTGCTAAAATCAATCACTTTCAGATCCTTCATTAAAAGTTTATCAAAATACCTCATCCACCTATTTTCAATATCCTTTTCTAAAAAAAAGCATTTTATTATTTTCATCCTTAATACACCTCACTTGAACTATGTCTTTACTTCTCCTATCTCTTTGGTTGGCTAACTTATACATATTTCACCTTCTTTGGTATCTAATCTATTGTATAAATCACTAAGCTAAATTTTTTGCATCATATATTGCTTTCTTAGAATCTCTATAAGCCACTTTATATATTTCCCAATTCTCTGAGTTTTTACATCTAAACCAAGTTTTATAACAATACTTCTTATTTTTTTATCTTTTTTTGCACACTCTAACTCTACCACCAACTATTCTTATTAAAAGAAGAGTTTTCTTTTGATTCTCCAAGCACATCTTTAGCAACTTGCTTAATTTCACTTGCTATTTTTTCCCACATAATGTTAGCTTCATGAACATCCCAAATTCTAATCTTTGTAGCTTGCTCTTAAAAATATTTTATTTGTGTTCTTTAAGTGTCCCCATCTAATTGTAGGATAATTTGTTTATTTTTTTTCTACAACCTTTCATCTTAAAATCTAAAACTAACAATCAATGTTGAGTACTTAGATTTTCATTTGGAATGACCTTACAATCTTTACAATCTAAATGATCTATTTTTCTTATCAAAAAATAATCAATTTGTGTTTTATTAGATCCATTTTTATAAGTAATAATATGTTCATCTCTTTTCTTAAATAAAGTGTTAGCAACTGCAAAATCGTAAGCTAAAGCAAAATCTAATATAGTCCTACCTTCTTTATTAGTCACTCCAAATCTATAACCACCATGAATACTTTTAAAATCTTCTACCACTCTACCAACATGTCCATTTAAATCTCCTCCAATAAATACTTTTTCTTCAAGAGGTATCTTTTGTATTAATCCCTCTAATTTATTCCAAAAGTTTTCTTTTGTGCTTACTCCAAACCTAATTGAAGAGCATAGACATTTACAACACTGATAATCTTAGTATTAATAATAATCTTTAAAGATATAGTTCTATCTCCACATCTATTAATATTTATAACATTATCCTTCAAACTTTAATCTATAGTCTCACCTACACCATTTCTAGTTCGACTTTTACCTGAATACCAAAGTTTAAAACCTAAACTATCAATCTCCTTGGCTTTCTCCCCAACCCATTTAGTTTCTTGAACACATAAAATATTTATCTTTCTATGAACCATAATATCTATTAATTCCATTAATTTACCTATAAGAGTACCTATATTCCAAGATCCTAACCTAATTCTAGTTTCATGGACTAACTTCTTTGCCCATCCATCCATAATGTGGGAACCCTTGCTTATTTAACACCACTGCTTTAGCATATTTTCACGTATTCAAGCCATACATGCCCGCTTCTAGGGATAGCATTAACACAATGATTTAAAGGATTCATGTCATGATTATTTTGATAAGTTTTATGCTGGCTATCAACTACCTAATGCAACCCTCCACTTTTCACATCTGGACTTGGGACCGGCAATGGTAGTGTTTCTTTTAGGTAAATTAATGGAATTAATAGATATTATGGTTCATAGAAAGATAAATATTTTATGTGTTCAAGAAACTAAATGGGTTGGGGAGAAGGACAAGGAGATTGATAGTTTAGGTTTTAAACTTTGGTATTTAGGTAAAAGTAACTAGAAATTGTGCAGTGTGTGATTATAGATAAAGTTTGAAGGATAATATTATAAATATTAATAGATGTGGAGATAGAATCATAGCTTTAAAGATTATTGTTGATACTAAGATTATCAATGTTATTAGTGTCTATGTTCCTCAAGTAGGTTTGAAGGTAAGCATAAAAAAAAAATTTTGGAATGAATTAGAGGGATTAATACAAAAGATACCTCTTGAAGGAAAAGTATTTATTGGAAGATATTTAAATGGACATGTTGGTAGAGTGGTAGAAGATTTTAAAAGTATTCGTGGTGGTTATGGATTTGGAGTGATTAATGAAGAAGGATTATATTAGATTTTACTTAGCTTATGATTTTGTAGTTCAACACTTTATTTAAGAAAAGAGATGAACATATTATTACTTATAGAAATGGATCTAGTAAAACAGATTGATTATTTTTGATAAGAAAAAATAGATCTTAGATTGTAAAGATTGTAAGGTCATTCAAAGTGAAAATCTAAGTACCCAACATCGATTGTTAGATTTTAAGATGAAAGGTTGTAAGAGAAAAATAAACCAAATTATTGTCCTACAATTAGATGGAAACACTTAAAGAACACAAATAAAAATATTTTTAAGAGCAAGATACAAGAGATTAGAATTTGGGATGATCATGAGGAAGCTAACATTATGTGGGAAAAAATAGCAAGTGAAATCAAACAAGTTGCTAAAGATGTGCTTGGAGAATCAAACAAAAAAACTTATTTTAATAAGAATAGTTGGTGGTGGAGTCAGAGTGTGCAAGAAAAGATAAAAAATAAGAAGTATTGTTACAAAACTTGGTTTATATATAAAACTCAGAATTGGGAAAGATATAAAGTGGCTAGAGATTAAGAAAGATATGATGTAAAATTTAGTTTTAGTGATTTATACAATAGATTAGATACCAAAGAAGGTGAAAGATGTATGTATAAGTTAGCCAACCAAAGAGATAGGAGAAGTAAAGACATAGTTCAAGTGAGGTGTATTAAGGATGAAACTAATAAAATACTTTTTTTAGAAAATGATATTGAAAATAGGCGGATGAGGTATTTTGATAAACTTTTTAATGAAGGATCTGAAAGTACAATTGATTTTAACAACCTTAATACTCTAAACAAAAATAGAGAATTTCATTTTTATCATCGTATTAGTAAATCAAGTTAGAAGCTTTAAAGAAAATGAAAAGTGGAAAAGTAATGGACCTGATAATATTCCAGAAGTGTGGAAATGTTTAGAGATCAAGGATTTTTTTATTTACAAATTTTTAATGTCATTTTAAAGACTAAAAAGATGCTAGATGAGTGGAGAAAGAGTTTGTTGGTTCCTATATTTAAGAATAAAGTTGATGCACAAGAGTGTGCAAATTATAGAGGAATTAAGTTAATGTGCCATACATTAAAATTATGGGAGAGAGTAATTAAGCATAGGTTACGATGTGATACATAAGTTTCTCACAACTTTGGTTTCATGCCGTAGATCTACTATGGATGCTATATACATTTGTTAAGGGGTTTGATGGAGAAACATAGAGAAAGTAAGGAGGATCTACATATGATATTTATTGATTTAGAGAAAGCTTATGATAAAGTTTCAAGAGATGTTCTTTGAGAGATCTAGAATAGAAAGGAGTTAATATTGGTTATATTCAAGTCATTAAGGATATGTTTAGAGGCATTTGTGTCCAAACACAAGGAGGATTGATAAAATATTTTCCTATTTCAGTTGGATTACATCAAGTATCCTTTAAGCCCTTATCTTTTTACTTTAGTTATGGATGTTCTTACTAAGCATGTACAAGAAGATGTACCTTGGTGTATGCTTTTTGTTGATGACATTCTTCTTGTTGATAAGGCTTGAGAGGGAGTCAAATAGAAACTTGAATTATGGAGGTCAACTCTAGAGTCTAAAGGTTTTCATTTAAGTAGATCTAAAATTGAATATATGGAAGGTAATTTTAGTTGTAGAAGTTCTAGTGATAGTGTTGCAACATTAGGTGAACAAGTCTTTAATAAGAGTGAGTGTTTTAGATATTTAAGCTCTATTGTTCAAAATGATGGTGAAATAGATGGAGATGTTATTAGTAGAATTCAAGTTGGATGGTTGAAGTGGAAGAATGCATTTGGCCTATTATGTGATAGAAAAGTTCCACTTAAACTTAAGGGAAAATTTTATAAGATGGTGGTAAGACCTAATGATTTTATGGTGTAGAATGTCAAAAAGAGAAGCATAAGGCTAAGTTAAGTGTTACAGAGATGAGATTGCTTAGTGGATGAGTGGCTTTGCTCTTAGAGATAGAATGCAAAATGAGTATATTGAGAAAAAGTTGGAGTAGCTCTAGTGGTAGATAAGATTAGGGAGAGTCACCTTAGATGGCCACATAAAGCGCCTAGTCATGATTAGAGAGTAGATGCATTAGATTTTCCTTATGTTAAGAAAGGTAGGTAGACCTAAAACAACTTGGTTAAGATGTATAAAAATAATCTTAATATACTTGATTTAAATGAGAATTTGACACATAATAGACACAAATGGAGAAGGATTCATGTAGAATCCCACCCAAGGGATTAAGGCTTGTTGTCATATTGTTACATTTAGTTTTTATTTTTTTAAGTTTTTTATTCTTATGTTTATTTTATTTTTAGTTTAGTTTACATTTTAATTTTTATTTTAATTTATTATTATGAGTTTATTTTATTTTAATTTAAGTTTTAGGTTTTTTAGTTATTTTATTTTATTTTTTTATTTTATTTAGGTTTAGATTTTTTTACATATTTTTTATTTTTAAGTTTATAGTTAGGTACACACAGGTATTTTATGGTGGGGAGGGATTAGGATTTGGTAGGGTTTAGGTCAGGGTGTGGCTCAGAGAGGTTAGCTTAGGAGTCAGGGTATAGATTTAGTTTTAGTTTAGGGTGGAGGGTCAGCTTGGGTTTATGTAGGGTTTAGGGTTAGTAAAGAGTTTGGGAGTGGTTTGGTGAGTGGGTTTAGTTTCAGGGAGGAGGAGGGAAGGTTTAGTAGGTTTATGGAGTTTAGGGTAGGTTTATGTGGATCAGTCCCAGGGTTTAGGGTCATTTATTTTATTTTACTGAGTTTTATTCCATGTTTTATTTTAGTAGTTTAGGTTTTATTTATTTTATTTATTTTATCTTTATTTAATTTTAGGTTTAGGTTTATAGTTAGGTTTATTTATTTTTATTTTATATGAAGTTATTATCTTTTATTTAAGTTTATTTAATAGGATCTTTATTTTATGGTCAGTAGTTTAGAGTTGTCCAGGGTTTAGGTTTAAGATAGGATGCGAGGTTAGGGAGCACAGTTTAGTGGGAGAGGTTAGGAGTTAGCATGGTTTAGGGATTATGGAGGGCCCAGTTTAGTCTCATGGTCAGTTTTAGGGCCCAGGGAGTAGTTTAGAGAGTAATTAGAGTGGTGAGTGATCAGGTTGGTTAGTTTAGATTTATGGTATGGTTTAGTTTAGGAGGATTAGGGTTTAGGTATTAATTAGGTTAGTTTAGGGTTTAGGTAGTCTTAGCTTTAGGGTTTTAGGGTCTGTAGAGGGTCAAGTAGAGTTATTGGGTTTTATAGTAGGATTTAGGATAAGTAAGTGGCCTAGAGATCAGCAGAGTTTAGGGTTTAGGGTCAAGGATTTAATAGTTTGGGTTAGTTTAGGTCAGTTTAGGTTTATTTTTTAGTTTATGTTTAGTTTATTTTACTTTATTTTATTTTATTTAGTTTAGGTTAAAGTCCAATTTATTTTCTGGTTTAGGTTTAGGTTTATTTATTTTAGTTTAGTTTATTTTCATTTAGGTTTAAGTTTATTTTAATTTATTTATTTTAGGTTTTAGGTTTTGTTGGGTTTAGGTTTTTATTTTAATTTTATTAAGTTTATTTTGGTTTAGGTTTTTTATTTAGTTTTATTTTTAATTTTCATTTGGGTTTATTTTATTTAGTTTATGGTTTAGGTTTATTTATTTTTTAGTTTAGTTTAGGTTTTATTAATTTATTTTAGTTTATTTTAATTATTTTATTTTATTTAGGTTTTAGATTTAGGTTTAGGTTTAACATTTTTATTTTATTTTATTTAGGTTTAGGTTATTTATTTATATTTAGGTTTTTTAGGTTGGGCCTAGGAGTGGGTGTGGTTTTAGTAGTGGAGGTCATTCATTCAGTGGTCGGGTTTAGTGGGTTGGGTAGGTCAGGGCCCAGGGTTGTGGAGGGTCAGGGCCCAGGTCAGGGTGGCTAGGGCCTGTGGAGGCTCAGATTTAGTGGGGGTAGGCCTGGTTTTAGATCTGTTTCATGGTTGATAGGGTTTAAGATTAGGGCACACATTAGGGTCTTTAGGTTAGAGCCCAGGTTTAGTAGGTTTATCTTATCTTTATTTATATTTGGGCTCAGTTTAGCATTAGGGCTCAGTTTTGGGCCTAGGGTTTAGTCATGGCTCAGTTTAGGGGGCCTGGTAGAAGGCTTAGTTTAGGGTTGTGGCATAGTATAGGTTTTAAGGGTTTAGTGTTTAGATTTGTTATCTCAGGTTTAGGTTTTAAGGTTTAGGATTTTAGGGTTTAGGTTTAGGGTTGCACGTAGGTTGTAGGTGTAGTGTTTTGAGGTTGAGGTTTAAGTTTAGGGTTTTAAAAAATTAAGTAAACCCAGGGTTTAGTTTAGGGTTTAGTTTTAGTATTACATTATTTTAGATTATAGGTTTTACGTTAGGGTTTTTTAGGGTTTAGGGTTTAGGATTTATGGTTTAAGATTTTTTTAAAAAAATTAAGTATACCGATAAGTTTAGGTTTATTTAGTATATTTAGTTTATTTTTTATTTTTATTTAAGTTTATTTTTTATTTTTATTTAGTTTAGTTTATTTATTTTAGCTTTATTTATTTTAGTATATGTTTTTTATTTTTGTTTATTTTTTAGGTTTGGGTTTATTTTAAGTTTGTTTTTAGTTGAGTTTTATTTATATTTTATTTTACTAAGTTTTATTTTTGATTTTAGGTTTAGGTTGTTCCATTTTATTTTTTTAGGTTTAGTTTTAGATTTATATTCATAATTTCATTTTATTTAGTTTAGGTTTAGGTTTAGTTTAGTTTCATTTTATTTATTTTAGTTTAGTTTTCTAGTTTATGTTTATATTTATTTTATTTTGTTTATTTTATTTTATTTTAGGTTAATGTTTTTTTTAGTGTAGAGTTTTTATTTTATATTTTTTTAGGTTTTATTTTTATTTAGTTTTATTTAGGTTTATTTTATTTTTATTTTATGTTTAGTTTTATTTTATTTAGGTTTTATTATCAGATTAGGTTTTTATTTTAGGTTTTATTTTATTTTATTTGGTCTGTTTTATATTTATTTTATTTATCCATTTAGTTTAGGTTTAAGTTTTTGTTTTTTTAGGGCTCAGGTTAGGGTTTAGGTTTAGGGTTAGGTTAGTGCTCAGTTTTTAGGGTTTTAGGTTGTGGCCTAGGGTTTAAAGTTTAGGGTTTTTAGGTTTTTTTTTTAACCAAAAGGATTTAGTTTTTCAATTTAGTTAGTTTAGTTTAGTTATTATTATTAGGTTTTAGTTTCATTATGCTTATTAGTTAGTTATTAGTTTTTATGGTTTATGCTTATTAGTTTAAATTATTATTATTATTATTATTATTATTATTATTATTATTATTATTATTATTATTATTATTATTATTATTATTATTATTTTAGTTATTTATTTTTATTTTGGGGTTTATTTGGTTTTAGGTTTAGTGTATTTGGGTTTTTAAGATTATTATGGTTTAGAGTTTTCCAGTCAATTTTAGTTTGTATATTTAGTTTATGGGGTTTATTAGTTTTAGGTTTTTAGTAGTATTTTAGTTATTAATTTAGTTTATTTTTAGTTTTGGGCTTTGTTAGTTTTATTGTATTAGTTTTTAGTTTATTAGTTATTCTTTGTTTAATTAGTTTTTATTAGGTTTTTAGGGTTCAATTTTAGTTTATTAGTTTAAGGGTTTTAGGTTTTTAGTTTTGTTTAATTTTAGTTTTTAGTTTAATTATTATTGGATTTTATTTGTTCAGTTTTATTGGTTTAGGGTTTAGTTTTATTATTTATTAGTTTACTATTATTATTATTGTTATTATTATTATTTTTA
Organism: Cymbidium sinense; assembly: GCA_021442155.1. Taxonomy (NCBI): domain Eukaryota; kingdom Viridiplantae; phylum Streptophyta; class Magnoliopsida; order Asparagales; family Orchidaceae; genus Cymbidium; species Cymbidium sinense. The sequence continues at coordinate 18,509,891 of CM038226.1, forward strand.
TTATTATTACTATTATTATTATTATTAGTTTTAATTACTTTTTATTAGTTTCTAATTATTATTACTGTTATTTTATTAGTTAGTTTTGTTTATTTATTAGGGTTTTATGATTTTAGTTAGTTTATTAAGTTTTAATTATTATTTTTAGTTTTAGTTATTTTTTTAGTTTTTATTTCTAGGTTTATTATTAGTTTTATTGTTACTTATTTAGTTAATTTTATTAGTTTTAGTTAGGTATTATTTTTAGTTATTAGTTTGTTATTAGTTTTATTATTATTATTAGTTTAGTTTTATTTTATTTGGATTGGGTTTAGGGTTTAGGGTTTAGGGTTCTAGGTTTAGGGTTCTAGGTTAAGGGTTCAAGGTTTAGGGTTAATTCTAGGGTTTATGGCTTATGGTTTAGGATTTAGGGTTTAGGGTTTAGGGTTTAAGGTTTAAGTTTTTTTTTTTTAAAAATTAAGTAAACTGATAGGAAGGTTTAGGTTTATTTAGTTTATTTAGTACATTTTATTATTTTATTTAGGTTTATTTTTTATTTTTATTTAGTTTAGTTTATTTTAGTTTAAGTTTTATTTTAGTTTATTTTTAGGTTAGGTTTAGGTTTATGTTTCTTTAGTTTATTTTATTTTATTTTAGTTTAGGTTTTATTATTTATTATTAAGTTTAGTTTAGGTTTTATTTAGGTTTGGGTATATGTGTTTTTTTTTAGGTTTAGGTTGGTTTTATTTTAGGTTTCTTTTTAGGTTTTATTTTTAATTTAGGTTTAGTTTTAGTTTACTTAATTTATTTATTTAGTTTAGGTTAAGGCCAGGTTTTATTTATTTTATTTTAGGTTTAGGTTTAGTTTTTTTTATGTTTAGGGTATAGATTTTAATTTTTATTTATTTCAGGTTTATTTTTTAAGTTTAGGTTTTTATTTAGTTTTTATTTTATTTTATTTTATTTAATTTTTATTTTACATTTAGGTTTGATTTCATTTAGTTTTTTATTTTCAGATTTATTTTACTTTTTAGTTTAGTTTAGGTTTTTATTTATTTTATTTTAATATAGTTTTATTTTTTTATATTTCAATTTATGTTTAGGTTTCTGCTATTTTATTTTATTTTTTTTATTTTATATAGGTTTAGGTTTTTATTTATTTTATTTTTAGGTTTTTTTATTTGCTTTAGTTTTTAAGTTTTAACGTTTTTAGGGTTTTGGGTTGTAGGTTTTAGGGTTTATGGTTTAGAGTTTAGGATTTAGGGTTTAGGGTTAGTTTTAGGTTTTAGGGTTTAGGGTTAGGGTTTATTTCTTTAATTTTTTTAAATTAAGTAAATTGGTAGGTTTGTGTTTATTTAGTTTTTATTTATTTATTTTAGTTTATTTTCTTTTTATTTTTATTTGGGTATGTTTTTATTTTTATTTAGTTTAGTTTGTTTATTTAGGTTTATTAATTTAGTTTAGGCTTTTTATTTTTTTTATTTTTTAGGTTTAGGTTTAGGTTTACTTTTAGTTTAGTTTATTTTTATTTTATTTTTATAGGTTTTTTATTTTATTTTTAAGCAGGTCTTAGGTTTTATTTTAGGTTTTTTGGTTTTATTTTAGGTTTTATTTTTTTAGGTTTATTTAGGTTTAGGTTTTATTTATTTTAATTTAGCTTATTTTAGTTTAAGTTTAAGGTTATTTTATTTTGTTTATTTTAGGTATAGGTTTTTTTAGTGTTTTTAGTTTTCTTTTGATTCATTTTAGGTTTATATTTTAGGTTTAGGTTTTATTTAGTTTTTATTTTATTTTTATTTTTATTTTACATTTAATTTTTATTTTATTTAGGTTTTTTATTTTTAGTTTTATTTTATTTTTTTGTTTAGGTTTTTATTTCTTTTTTTATTTTAATTTTTAATTTTAATTTAATTTAATTTTATTTTTTAGGTTTAAGATTATGTTTTTAGCTCAGTTTAGGTTTTGTTTAGATTTTAATTTTTTTAAGATTTTTTATTTCTTTTATTTTTTAAGTTTATTTTATTTAGGTTTATTTCAAGCTTTTTTAGGGATTTGGGTCTGGGTTAGGTTAGTGGTTGGGGTTCATGGTTTAGGGTTGGGCTCAGTTTTTAGTGTTTAGGCTTAGCCAGTTTAGTGATTGCTCAGGTTTTGGTTTATTCTTGGGTGGCCTAGTGTTTAGGTCAGTGGTCAGGGTCATGTTGTGGCCTAGGGTCAGGTTAGGATCTTTTTTTTAGATTATAGGTTTGGCCTGGGTCAGGGCTCAGGTTTAGTATTATAAGTAGGTTACTTTTTTTATTTGGATTTTATGGTTGAGGTCTTTTAAAATAAAATTAAGCAAACCCAGAGGTTTAAGTTTCTTTTATTTATTTTACTTTATTTTATTATTTTATTTTTATTTAGATTTACTTTTAAATTTTATTTATTTTAGTTTATTTATTTTAGATTTATTTAGTTTAGTTTAAGTTTTTTATTTTAGTTTATTTTTTAGGTTTAGGTTTATTTTTGTGAGTTTATTTTATTTTATTTTTTTTAGGTTTTCAGTTTAGGGTTTTTTGGGATTTGGGTTCAAAGTTTGTGGATTTAGGTTTTAGGGGTTATTGTGCTAGTTTAGTTTAGGCTCAGCTTTTATTTAGGATTTTAGGGTTTTTAGTGTTTAAGGTAGGGTTTATTTAGGTTTAGGGTTTAGGATTAAGTGAACAGGTTTAAGTTTATTTAATTACTTAGTTTATTTTATTTTATTTTATTTTACTATTTTATTATTTTATTTTTATTTAGATTTCTTTATTTTAATTTATTTATTTAGTTTATTTTATCTTTAGATTTATTTAGTTTAGTTTTTATTTAGTTTATCTTTTTAGTTTATTTTATTGAGTTTTATTTATTTACTTTTAAGTTTTTCATGGTTGGGATCAGTTAGGCTCAGTTTAGGGTTTAGTGGGGTCATGGTGCAGCCAGGCTCAGGGTTTCAGGCTTTATATTTAGGTTTAGGGCTCAGTGCCTGGCTCTAGGGTGAGCCTAGGCTCAGTGGCCCAGTGTTTGGCTTTCTGGAGCAGGGTTGTGGTGTTTGGTAGGTTGTGTCATGGTTATAATTCAGTATTTTTGTTTTAGGCTCAGTGGCCTAGGCCTAGGATCAGGATTTAGAGGATTTTATGAAAACAATGCAAATCAGTAGGCCAGGCCTGTTCAGATAGGGTCTTTCTGATTTAGTTTTTTTAAAGCAAACCGAAGTTTAAGTTCATTTAGATTTTATTTATCTTAGTTTATCTTAATTATAATTTTTAGTTTATCTTTTATTTTAGCTATTTATCTATCTTTAGTAATTTATTTTTTTATTTTAATTTATTATTTGGTTGGTTATTTTTTTAGTTACTTTATTTTTTATTTTATTTTTTTGTTTGGTTTTAGAGTTTAGGGTTTAGGTAGGGTTTAGGGTTTGGGCTTAGGGTTTAGAATTTAGTGGTTTAGGTTTTAGGGCCTGTGTCAGGTCAGTTTGGGTGTGGCCGTGGTTTGGGTAGTACTATCTCAGTTAGTGGCTCTAGCGGGTTTAGGGTAGGGTTTAGAGTTTGTGGTTTTGTGGCTCATGGTTTATGGTTTCAGGTTATTTATTACTAGTTTATTTTAGTTTAGGTTTGTTTTATTTTGTTTATTTTATTTTATCAGGTTAGGTTTTTTTTAGTTTAGGTTTAGTTATTTTCATTTTATTTTTAGGTTTTATTTTTAGGTTTATTTTTAGTTTAGGTTTTTTACTAGTCTTTATCTTATTATCTTTAGCCTATTTTTTTATTTATTTCATCTTATCTAGTTTATCTTTATTTAGTTTTATTTTAAGTCTTTTAAATCTTTTTTTAGTTTATTTATCTTTATTTATTTTATTTTATTAGCTTTATCTTTTATTTTATTTTAAGGTTTATTTTATCTTTTATTTTAACCCATTTAGGCTCAGTTTTTTATATCTTTATTTTAAGTCTATCTTTTAGCCTAGTTTAGGCTCTTTTTTTTGGCTCAGATTTTACTAGTTTGTTCATTTAGGTATTTTTTATTTTAGCTCAGGGTCTTCATTAGGTCAGAGTTTATTACAAACCTTTAGTTATTTTAGTTATTTTATTTTAGTTTATTTTATTATTTTATTATTATCTTTAGTTTATTTTATTTAGTATTATCTTAGTTTTATCTTTATTTTTCATTTTATTTTATTAGTTATTTTATTTTATCTTTTATTTTTTTTTTCTTTTAGTTTATTTATTCTTTTTTAGTTTTTATTTTATTTTAAGTTTATTTATTTTATTTTTTTAGTTTATTTAGGTTTTATTTTAGTTTATTTTATTATTTTTATTTATTAGTTTTTTTAAGGGTTTATTTATCTTATTTTTAGGTTTTATTTAGTTTAGGTTTAGGTTTTTAGCTTTTTAGGGTTTAGGATTTAGGGTTTATGGTTTAGGGTATGGGGTTTAGGGTTTAGAGTTTAGGGTTTAGGGTTTAGGGTTTAGGGTTGAGATTTTAGGTTTAAGGTTCAAGTTTTAATTTCAAGTTTAGAGTTTTTGGTTCTTTTTTCTTAATAATGAACAAATTTATATTCAACATTTCTTCTTTTACAATTTCATCAACGAAGTAACACACCAACTTTTCTAAGACATAAGTGATGACATAGATAAAAAATGAGCACGTATAGAGCAAATCAAAAACCCTAAATAACTAGAACTATCTCTAATGTAAAGACATAGGTCCATATGCAGCAAATCAGATCAGCCATTCTTCAGTTTCTCTAGTTCCCATCAAAACCACCTTGACCTCAAGTAGCGATCCACCATCATATCCCTTATTTCTCCCTGCCACCCCCACAATGTACCCTCTGCTCCTCCTACCTCCATAACCACCACTACCACCATCACCTCCATATCCACCCGGCACCTCCAGATCCCCACCACCCGTGATAACCGCCTCTATCTTCGCCTCCATCACTAGATCTAGACTAAGCTTGGTTGACAGTGATGTTCCTGCCATGAAGGTTTTGCCCATGCTTAAGGTTTAGGATTAGGTTTATGTTTATTAGGTTTTATGGTTTAGGTTTATTTTTTAATTTATTTAGCTACTTTACATTTAGGTTTAGGGTTTGGGGTTTAGGGTCAAGGTTTAGGGTTTAGGGTTTAGGGTTTACGATTTATGGTTTAGGGTTTTAAGGTTTATGCTTTTAGGGTTTAGGGTTTAGGGTTAGGGTTTAGGGTTTAAAGTTTAGGGCTTACGGTTTAAGATTATTTTTTAAAAAAGTAAATAAATTGATAGGTTTATGTTTATTTTATATATTTAGTTTATTTTTTATTTATTTTAGTTTACTTTTTATTTTTATTTAGGTTTATTTTTTATTTTTATTTAGTTTAGTTTATTTATTTTAGTTTAGTTTTTTTATTTTAGTTTATTTTTAAGTGTTAAGTTTAGGTTTAGGTTTATTTTTTGGTTGAGTTTAATTTTTATTTTATTTTTTAGGTTTAGGTTTTATTTTTTATTTTTAGGTTTAGGTTTAAGTTTTTATTTTGCTTTTTAAGGTTTAGGTTTTAAGATTTTATTTTAGGTTTATTTTGAGGTTTTATTTTTTTAGTTTAGGTTTAGGTTTATTTTTAATTTATTTTAATTTATTTAGTTTAGGTTTAGGTTTAGGTTTAGTTTATTTTAGGTTTAGGTTTTGGTTTTATTTATTTTAGTTTAGGTTTGGATTTATTTTATTTTTATTTTAGGTTTAGTTTATTTATTTATTTATTTATTTATGGTTTAGGTACTATTTTTTATTTATCTTTAGGTTTTATTTTTAGTTTTATTTTTTTAGGTTTAGGTTTTTATTTAGTTTTATTTTATTTTATTTTATATTTTATGTTTAGTTTTATTATATTTACATATTTTTTATTAGGTTTATTTTATTTTTAGTTTAGTTTAGATTTTATTTATTTTATTTTAATTAATTTATTTTATTTTATTTTTTAGGTTTAGGTTTAGGTTTAAGTTTAAGTTTAAGTTTTTATTTATTTTATTATTTTATTTTATTTAGGTTTAGGTTTTTTATTTATTTTATTTTGATGTTTTATTTAGTTTAGGTTTAGGTTTCTAGGTTTTTAGGATTTAGGGTTTAGTGTTTTAGGTTTAGGGTTTATGGTTTAGGATTTATGGTTTTAGTGTTTTGGATTTTATGGTTTAGGGTTTAGGGTTAGCTTAGGGTTTAGGGTTAGTTTATCGTTTAAGGTTTAGGGTTAATTTATTATTTAGGGTTTAGGTTTTATGATTTTTTAGGGTTTAAGGTATAGGGTTTGGGGTTAGTTTAGGGTTTAGGGTTTCGGGTTTTAGGGGTTTTTTTTTGGGAAATTAGGAAAATTTTATTGCCATAAAGAAAATGTACAAAGTCCTTAGAGGGGGCAAATCTCTAAGCTAATGCTCAAAGAGCTACAAAAAGTCCTAAGGAGATAAGCACCCTAGCTAATACAATAGATAATGAAAGTAAGCTAATAAAAAAAAGAAATAGAGATCCACCAAAAATAATCCTTGAAATCAGCAGCAAACTTCCTCTGCTCCTTTTGAAACCAACACAATCTAGCAGCAAAAGTCTCCCAACCTCTACCAAGATGCATTAAAAGGGATGAGTACAGATAATGAAATAGTTAATTAAGCATAAAATATAAAAGTAGAAAGAAGTAAAAAAATGAAGAAAAAGCTCAGGCTCAATCATAATCGTCTTAAGGAGCAGCACCATATGTAAGCATCCAAACTTCAAGTGAAGGGTTACAATTACATATAGCACTACTAGCCAAAAGGAGTGGGAAACATCAAGGCCATCATTGCCAGCATACCTCTTGTAGCACCTTATCCAATGACGATCAATGCAAAAACTTGCATAAAACTTCAAACAACAAATACAACCATAAAACACCCAGTAGTCAGATATATTAAACTCAGTAAAGCAAATAGGGAGGTAACCCATTAGGAAAGCAGTAGACCAGAGGGAGCACCACCAAAGCGACCACCAAGAATTGCTAACACAGTTACTAGGAGCAAACCTCATAATATGGAAAAAGGGCTAAATAGAGACCAAACAAAGGCAAAGGAGGACCATAGTTGATAAGGTCATTCATTAAATGAACATGCAAAAAACTAGAAATAATAATATTTAGAGGAATAGTAAGACTAACATCAAGAATGTTAGGAAGCAAGGAAACCATCAAAATAGGAAAGGGAAGAGGTTCAACCACAGTCCAGAAATGAAAATCCTAGTAGGTAGAAACCAGAAGAGAAGAATGGGAAAGTAAGCAACCAATTCAAAACATAGACTCGAAAAGATCAAGAAAATTATAGCAAAGTAAATACTCTTTTGACCAAACCATCTAGTTAGAGTACCCAATCCAAGCAGTCAGCAATGCAGTCCACTCTACAAGCCACCAAGACTACTAAGGATTCAAATCAATAGATTTAGAACCATCAGGATGAAAGACAAAAAGAGTCATCTAGTCACAAACATCAAAAAAGCCCCAAGGGAAAGCCTTAGACAATAGCCACCAATCCAAATCAAAGGATAGGTGAATCCATTTTAAACAGCTAGATACAACAGGCAAAAATAAAAAAAGTAAGAGCCCTTCAAGTTCACAAATAATCCAACAATAAGAGAGAGTCGCAAATAAGAACCCCAATTGAGTCATCATCAGCCAAGTCCAAAAAACATCCAAGTAGTTTGTAGCCTACTAGTTTAGAACAAAATAAAAAATAGAACCTGATTACAGAGGCACACCAAATTTTTAGAAGATATAACAATCCAGAAGAATCCAACCTTACACTCATCTAGAACAACACTAAATAAAGGATAGATAGATGCAAGAAAATAGTTCTCCAAGCTACAACCAAAAAATAAAGAGCCCTTAAGGTCACACAACTCCTCTTAGCAGCAGGACAAAATAGAGAGAAAGGACAACGAAAAGCAATTGGAAAAACCATCCTGATTAGCAAACTACAAGGTGATAAAATAACTAGCCATAATAGTTTATGGTTTAGGGTTTAGGATTCAGGATTAGGGTTAGGGTTAGAGTTTATGGTTTAGGATTTAGGGTTAGTTTATGGAATATGATTTAGGGTTTAGGGTTTATGGTTTATAGTTTATAGTTTAGGGTTTAGGGTTTAAGGTTTTAGGGTTTAGGGTTTAGGGTTTAGGGTTTAAGTTTTAGGGTTTAGGGTAAAGGTTAGGGTTTAGGGTTTAGGGTTAGGTTTAGAGCTAGTGTTTAAACTTAAGTTTTATGATTTTAGTTTAGGTAAGTTATAGTTTTAGTTAAGGTTTAGGGTTTTATAGTTAGGTTACTATAGTTTAAAGTTTATAGTTTAAGTTTTAGTCAGGTTAAGTTTAGGGGGTTTAGTTTATAGTTTTAGTGGTTTGGGAGGTTTAAGGTTTAGGGTTTATAGTTTTAGTTTAGGGTTTAGATTAGGGAGTTCTGATTTAGGTTTTATAGTTTTAGGATTTAGGTTTAGGTTTAAGGTTTAGAGTTTAGAGTTTTAGGGGTTTAGTGTTAGATTTAGGTATAAGGTTTAGGGTTTAGGATTAATTTAGGGTTTAGGGTTTAGTGTTTTAGGTTTAGGTTAGTTTAGTTTAGGGTTTGCTTTTAGAGGTTTAGGTTTAGGTTAGTGTTAGGGTTTAGGGTTTAGGTTTAGGTTTTAGGGTTTAGGTTAGGGTTTAGGATTTAGGTATTGGGTTTAGGGTCCAACGTATAGGTTTGGGTTTAGGTTTCTGATTTATAGTTTAGGGTTTTTTTAAAAAAATTAAGTAAACTAGTTGGTTTATATTTATTTAGGTTATTTAGTTTATTTTTATTTATTTTATTTTATTTTATTTTTTATTTTTATTTTGTTTTAATTTTCATTTTCTTTAGTTTAGTTTATTTATTGTAAGTTTATTTATTTTTGTTTAGGGTTTTTTATTTTAATTTATTTTTTTATTTAGGTTTAGGTTTATGTTTTCTTTTGAGTTTAGTTTTATTTTTTTTTAGGTTTAGGTTTTATTTTTATTTTATTTAGGTTTAGGTTTTATTTTATTTTTTTAGGTTTAGGTTTTAGGTTTTATTTTAGGTTTATTAGGTTTTAGTTTAGGTTAGGTTTTCTTTTAGTTTTATCTAGTTTAGTTTAGGTTTTTAGTTTATTTTAGGTTTAGGTTTAGGTTTTTTTTTATTATAGTTTAGTTCATTTTAGTTTAGGTTTAGGTTTAGGTTTTTTTTTAGTTTAGGATTTAGGTTTTTATTTTATTTAGGTTTAAGTTTATTTATTTATTTTATTTTTAGGTTTTATTTAGTTTAGGTTTAGATTTTTAGGTTTTAGGGTTTAGGGTTTAGGGTTTAGGGTATAGGGTTAGTTTAGGGTTTAGGGTTTTTTAGGGATTAGGGTTTAGGTTTAGTTTATATGGTTTAGGGTTAGTTTAGGGTTTAGGGTTTATTAGGGTTTAGGGTATAGGGTATAGGGTTTTTTATATTTTTTTTTAAAAAAATTAAGTAAACTAGTATGTTTAAGTTTTTTTAGTTTTTTTATTTATTTTAGATTATTTTATTTTTATTTATATTTAGGTTTTCTTATTTTTATTTAGGTTGGTTTATTTATTTTAAGTTTATTTAATTTAGTTTAGGTTTTTTATTTTAGTTTTTTTTTTAGGTTTAGGTTTTTGTTTATGTTTATTTTTTAGTTTAGTTTTATTTTTATTTTATTTTTATCTTTAGGTTTTATATTTTATTTCTAGGTTAAGGTTTTGGAGTTTAGGGTTTAGGTTTAGTGTTAGTTTTAGGGTTTAGGGCTTAGGGTTAGGGATTATTTTATTTTTTTAATTTTTTTATTTTTTTTTAAACTAAGTATACTGATAGGTTTAGGTTTATTTAGTTTATTTTTTATTTATTTTAGTTTATTTTATTTTTTATATTTTTATTTAGTTTTATTTATTTATTTTAGGTTTATTTATTTTAATTTAGTTTTTTTATTTTAGTTTATTTTTTAGGTTCACGTTTAGGTTTATTTTATGTTTAGTTTTATTTTTATTTTATTTTTTAGGTTTAGCTTTTATTTTTTATTTTTAGGATTAGGTTTAGGTTTTTTTATTTTTTATCTTTTTACGTTTAGGTTTTAGGTTTCTATTTTAGGTTTAATTTTAGGTTTTATTTTCTTACATTAGGTTTAGATTTATTTTTAGTTTATTTTATTTTATTTAGTTTAGGTTTAGGTTTAGGTTTAGTTTATTTTATGTTTAGGTTTAAGTTTATTTTATGTTATTTATTTTATTTTTATTTTAGGTTTAGGATTTTTTTAGTTTAAGGTTTAGGTTTTATTTTTTATTTTCTTTAGGTTTTATTTTTAGGTATATTTTTTAGGCTTAAGTTTTTATTTAGTTTTTATTATATTTTATTTTATTTTATTTTAGGTTTTAATTTTTAATTTTTTAGGGCAAGTTTAGGGTTTAAGCTTGAAGGTTTAGGGTTTAGGCTTTAGGGTTTAGGGTTTAGGATTAAGGTTAGGGTTTAGGGTTTAGGGTTTAGTGTTTGGGGTTTAGGGTTTAGGGTTTAAGGTTGTAGGTTTTAGGGTTTTAGGGTTTAGGGTTTAGGGTTTAGAGTTTTAGGTTTTAGGGTTTAGGGTTTAGGGTTGTAGGTTTAGGGTTTTGGGGTTTAAGGTTAGGCTTTTTTTATTTTTTTATTTTTAATTTTTTTTAAAGTAAGTAAACTGGTAGGTTTAGGTTTATTTAGTTTATTTATTTTATTACTTATTTATTTTAGTTTATTTTATTTTTCTACTTCAGTTTATTTTTATTTTTATTAAGTTTAGTTTATTTATTTTAGTTTTAGTTTTTTATTTTAGTTTATTTTTTAGGTTTAAGTTTAGGTTTAGGTTTAGTTTAATATTATTTTTATTTTATTTTTTAGGTATAGGTTTTATTTTTTATTTTTAGGTTTAGGTTTAGTTTTTTATTTTATTTAATTTGGTTTAGGTTTTAGGTTTATTTTTAGGTTTTGGTTTATTTTTAGTTGATTTTATTTTATTTAATTTAGGTTTAGGTTTAGGTTTAGTTTATTTTAGGTTTAGGTTTTGATTTTATTTATTTTACTTTAGTTTATTTTAGTTTAGGCTTAGTTTTATTTAATTTTTATTTTATGGTTAGTTTTTTTTAGTTAAGGGTCTAAGTTTTATTTTATATTTATTTTAGGTATATTTTTTAGGTTTAGGTCTTTATTTAGTTTTTATTTTATTTTATTTTTATTTTAGGTTTAGTTTTTATTTTATTTAGGTATTTTAATTTTTTAGTTCAGTTTAAGTTTTTATTTATTTTATTTTAGTTTAGTTTTTTTTTCTTTTTAGGTTTAGGTTTAGGTCTAGGTTTTAGTTTATGTTTTTATTTTATTTTATTTTGTTATGTTATTTTGATTTAAATTTTTTATTTATTTTATTTTTAGGTTTTATTTAGTTTAGGTTTATGTTTTTAGCTTTTTATGGTTTAGGGCTTATGGTTAGTTTAGGGTTTAGGGTTTAAGTTTTAGGGTTTAGTGTTTAGAGTTCAAGGTTTTAGGGTTTAGGGTTTAGGGTTTTTAGTGTTTAGGATTTAAAGTTTATGTTTGAGGTTTTAGGTTTGAAGTTCAGGTTTTAGTTTAGGGTTTATGGTTTTTGGTTATTATTTATTTATTTATTATTTTAACCGAGAACAAATTCAAATTAAATATTTCTTCTTTTTGAATTCATCAACCAAGTAACACACCAAGTTTTCTAAGACACAAGTGATGACATAGATCAAAATGAGCATGCATAAAGCAAACAAAAAGCCTAGATAACTAGAACTGTCTCTACTATAAAGACATTTCCATAAGCAGGAGATCGAATTGGCTATTCTTCAGTATCTCAGTCCCCATCAAAACCACCCCGGCCTCCCAAGTAGTGGGATCCACCATCATATCCCCTATTTCTCCCTCCGCCACCACCACGGCTATAACCTCTATCGCTCCTCCCACTTGCTTAACCACCAGTTCTTTGACCACCACTTGCTTAACCACTAGCACCTCCAGATCCCCTACCACTACTATGACAACTGCCGCCTCCGCCTTTGCCTCCATTGTTAGATCTAGACTTAGTTTGGGGTGATGATGTTCTTTCAGGTGGTTCTACCCATTCTTAGGGTTTAGGATTAGGTTTCAGTTTAGTAGGTTTATGGGTTTAGGTTTATTTTTAAATTTATTTAGTTACTTTATATTTAGGTTTAGGGTTTGGGGTTTAGGGTTAGGGTTTAGGGTTTAGGGTTTAGGGTTTACGATTTATGGTTTAGAGTTTTAGGGTTTAGGGATTAGGGTTATGGTTTAGGGTTTAGGGTATAGGATTTTTTGGGGTTTAGGGTTTAAGGTTTTTTTTTAAATTAAATAAATTGATAGGTTTTCATGTTTATTTAGTATATTTAGTTTATTTTAATTTATTTTAGTTTACTTTATTTTTTATTTTATTTAGGTTTATTTTTTTTATTTAGTATATTTATTTTAGGTTTATTTATTTTAATTTAAGTTTTTTAGTTTAGTTTATTTTTTAGGTTTATGTTTATGTTTAGGTTTATTTTTTAGTTGAGTTTTATTTTTATTTTATTTCTTATGTTTAGGTTTTAATTTTTATTTTTAGGTTTAAGTTTAGGTTTTTATTTTATTTTTTTAGGTTTGGGTTTTCAATTTTTATTTTAGGTTTATTTGGAGGTATTATTTTTAAGTTTAGGTTTAAGCTTATTTTTAGTTTATTTTATTTTATTTACTTTAGGTTTTTGTTTAGGTTTAGTTTATTTTAGGTTTAGGTTTAGGTTTTATTTATTTTAGTTTAGTTTATTTTTGTTTAGGTTTAGATTTATTTTATTTTTATTTTAGGTTTAGGTTTTTTAGTTTAGTGTTTAGGTATTATTTTTTATTTATTTTTAGGTTTTATTTTTAGTTTTATTTTTTAGGTTTAAGTTTTTATTTAGTTTTTATTTTATTTTATTTTATTTTTATTTTGCATTTAGTTTTTATTATATTTAGCTTTTTTATTTTTAGGTTTATTTTAGTTTAGTTTAGGTTTTTATTTATTTTATTTTGTTTTTTTTATTTTAGTTTTTTTATTTTATTTTATTTTTAGATTTAGGTTTAAGTTTAAGTTTAAGTTTTTATTTTATTTGTTTATTTTATTTTATTTAGGTTTAGGTTTATGTAGTTATTTTACTTTTAGATTTTATTTAGTTTAGGTTTTAGTATCTTTTGTGACTTAGGTTTAGGTTTAGAATTTAGGGTTTAGGTTTAGGGTTTAGGGTTTACAGTTTAGGTTAGGTTTAGGGATTAAGTTTAGGGTTTAGTGTGTTTAGGGTTTAGGTTTAGGGTTTTAGTTTAGGTTTAATTGTTTATGGTTTAGGGTTTAGGATTTTTTTGGGTTTAGTTAGTTTATGGTTTAGGTTTAGGATTTTAAGGTTAGTTATTTAAGGTTTAGGGTTTAGGTTTTAGGTTTAGGGTTTAGGAGTTTAGGTTTAGGGTTTAAGTTAATTAGTTTAGGGTTTAAGTTAGGATTTGATTTAGGGTTTAGGGTTTAGGTTTACTTAGGGTTTAGGGTTTAGGTTTAGGTTTTATGGTTTAGTTTTAGTTTTTTAGGGTTTATAGTTTTAGAGTTTATTTAGGTTAGTTTTAAGGTTTAGGGTTGAGGGTTATAGTTTAGTTTGGTGAAGTTTGGGATTTATAAAACTAAAACATACTGCTAAACAAAAATCTACTAGATAGAAATAGAGAACTAGGAAGATTGGGATTAAAATAAGTTATTACATGGTTGAAATGAAATTGTTGTTAAAAAAATACTTGTCTTTATCCTACTAAGATCAATTATTTAGAGTTTTACTTTCTAAAGCAAAAAAACAAAATTACAAATGAGTACGTGAACAAATTTGAAGTGTTCTTGTTGTCTTCTAAAATTTGGGAAACATTAAGCTAATGTTGTTTAGGTTTAGATGGACTTGAGCCCTAAACTTAAAATAGACACCACATAAAATTAATTTGCATGTGGCTTTTCAACAAACTTTAGATTTCAAATAAAGTCAAAATTTCTTTTTTAAAAGAATGTCATCAAATGTAGGAATTATTCTTTCCACCATTAAATCAAATTCAAATGAATACATCTAAATGAAGTAACACTACTACTAGTAAAAGAAAAATAGAAAAGATGATAGGTACTATGTCGGGGTCCAAAATATCTCTTAAATCATATTTTATATGTCAGTAAAAAATTTGTGAGTGTCTTAAATCTCTCACAAAACTATGCCACCTATTTTTAAACATTGACTTAGGATTTTTACTTGAGCTTCTTGCTTTTGTGTTGAAGTGAATTATTTGTTACATTATGTTGTCGTGTTGAGTCTCAAAGTAGGAGAGCTACAGTTTTGGAAATCCTTGTGCAGAGATATTGAGTTCAAATTATTCTAGTTACGCACTACTTAATAAGAGATTTCATCATATACAATCACTATTGTAAAAATGTCATTCAGCAATACTTCGCATCAAGTCTCCCTAATTCGCCAACATCTCGAGAACAATCTTAAAGCATTGAAATCCTACTAAAGAGAGCTTTTTAAAGCACATATTTAGCTCTTCTACATATATGCTAAATTGAAAGAGTTGTAGTTGAGAAGACGATATCGCTTAGAGAGGAGTTCTACTATTAGATAAGTTATCTCAGCTATAGAATAGGATTGCTCATAGATCGTCACTTAGGTGTCTAAACTTAAGTAGATTCTTTCTTCATTTGTCCACAAACAGGAAGCTACCCTTTAGCATCTCCATAAAAATTGAGAGAGGTAGTCTAATATGGCATATAAAGCTCATATAATTTTTATCTATATTGGAGAAATTTTGGCTAATCATTTATAGCCAAAATCTCTTTTATTTTGTTTAGTTTTAGGTTTTTAGGGTTTAGGGTTTAGGTTTTAGGGTTTAGGGCTTAGAGCTTAGGGTTTAGGGTTTAGGGTTTAGGGTTGTATGTTTTATGATTTAGGGTTTAGGATTTAGGGTTTTAGGGTTTAGGGTTTTAAGGTTTAGGGTTAGGGTTTAGGGTTTATAGTTTAGCTTAGGGTTTAGGTTTAGGTTTAGGTTTAGGGTTTAGGGTTTAGGGAGGTTTAAGTTTAGGGTTTTAGGTTTAAGGTTAGGTTAGGTTTAGTTAGTTTAGGTTTAGGTTTATAGTTTAGGTTTTAGTTTAAGGTTGGTTTATAGTTTAGGGTTTTAAGTTAGGGTTTAGGTTTAGGTCTAGGGTTTAAATTTAGGTTTAGAGTTAGTGTTAGGTGAGGTTAGGTTTAAGTTTAGGGTTTAGTGTTTAGTATTTTTTAGGGTTTAGGGTTTAGGGTTTAAGGTTTAGGGTTTTAGGGTTTAGGGTTTAGGGGTTACGGTTTAGGGTTTATGGTTTAGGGTTTTAGGTTTTATGGTTTAGGGTTTAGGGTTATAGGCTTATGGTTTAGAGTTTAGGATTTAGTGTATAAGGTTTAGGGTATGGTGAGCCTTGAAGATTGGGATTTATAAAACTAAAACATATTGCTAAATAAAAATCTACTAGATATAAATAGAGAGTCGTGAAGATTAGGATTATAACAAGTTATTGAATGGTTGAAATGAAATTATTGTTAAATAAAATATTTATCTTTATCCTACTAAGATCAATTGATTATAGTTTTATTTGCTAAAGCAAAAAACCAAAATTATAAATGAGTACATGAACAAATTTGAAGTATTCTTGTTGTCTTGTAAAATTAGGGAAAGATTAAGCTAATGTTGTTTAGGTTTAGATCTACTTGAGCATTAAACTTAAAAGAGACACTACATAAAATTAATTTGCATGTGGCTTTTCAACAAACTTTAGATTTCCAATATCATCAAAAATTCTTTTAAAAGAATGTCATCAAATGTAAGAATTATTCTTTCCACCATTCAATCAAATTCAAATGAATACATCTAAATGTAGTAACACTACTACCAAAAAAATATAAATTGAAAAGATGATAGATACGATGCTGGGATTCAAAATCTCTCTTAAATCATATTTTAGATGTCAGCAAAAATTTTGTGAGTGTCCTAAATCTCTCACAAAACTATGCCAACTATTTCTAAGCATTGACTTAAGAGTTTTACTTTAGCTTTCTTGCTTTTGTGTTGAAACGAATTATTTGTTATATTATGTTGCCTTGTTGAGTCTCAAAGTAGGAGAGCTATAGTTTTCAAAATCCCTATGCAGAGATATTCAGTTCAAATTATTCTAATTATGCACTACTTATTAAGAGATTTCGTCAGATACAATCAATATTGTAAAAATCTCATTCAACAATACTTCATCAAGTCTCCCTAATTAGTCAACATCTCGATCACAATCTCAAAGCAATGAAATCCTACTAAAGAGAGCTTTTTAAAGTACATATTTTGCTCCTCGACATATCAGCTAAATTGAAAGAGCTGCAGTTGAGAAGATAATATCGATTAGAGAGGAGTTCTATTATTAGATAGGTAATCTCATCTATAGAAGAGGATAGCTCATAGATCGTCACTTAGGTGTCGGAGCTTAAGTAAGATATTTCTTCATTTGTCCAAGAAGATGAAGCTACCCATTAGCATCTCTATGAAACTTGAGAGAGGTGGTCTACTATGGCATATAAAGCTCATATAGTTCTTATCTATATTAGAGAAATTCAGGCTAATCATTTATAGCATAAATCTCTTTTATTTTATTTAGGTTTAAGATTTTAGGTTTTTAGGGTTTAGGGTTTAGGGTTTAGGGTTTGGGGTTTAGGGTTTAAGGTTTAGGATTTAGGGTTGTTTATTTTATAGTTTAGGGTTTAGGATTTAATGTTTTAGGGTTTTGGGTTTTAAGGTTTAGGGTTTAGGGTTGGGGTTTAGGGTCTACGGTTTGGGGTTTTGTGTTTGGGCTATAAGGTTTAGGGTTTTTAGTGTTTAGGGTTTAGGGTTAGCTTAGGGTTAGTTTATGGTTTAGGTTTAGTAGGTTTAGGTTAGTTTATAGTTTAGTTTAAGTTTTAAGTTTACATTTTAGGTTAGTTTAGATTTACTTTAGATTTAATTTTTTAGGTTTATAGTTAGGAGGTTAGGGTTAGGGGTTTAGGTTTAGGTTTAAGTTTAGGTTTGGTTTAAGGTTTAATTTAGGGTTTAGGGATTTTATAGTTTAGTTTAGGTTTAGTGTTTAGGGTTTAGGTTTAGGTTTAGTTTATAGTTTTAGGGTTTAGAGTTTAGGTTTATAGTTTAGGTTTAGGGTTTAGGTTTAGGTTTATTTAGGTTTAGTTTAGGTTTTAGTGTGTTTAGGGTTTTTTAGAGTTATAGTTTTTAGGGTTTAGGGTTAGTTTAAAGTTTAAGGTTTGGTGAGCCTTGAAGATTGGGATTGATAAAACTAAAACATACTGCTAAACAAAAAACTACTAGATGGATATAGAGAGCTGGGAAGATTGGGATTAGAACAAGTTATTTCATGGTTGAAATGAAATTATTGTTAAAAAAAATAAACTTGTCTTTATCCTACTAAAATTAAATGTTTAGATTTTTACTTGCTAAAGCAAAAAAACAAAAATTATAAATGAGTACATGAACAATTTTGAAGTATTCTTGTTGTCTTCTAAAATTAGGGAAATATTAAGCTAATGTTGTTTAGGTTTAGATTTACTTGAGCCCTAACTTAAAAGAGACACTACATAAAATTAATTTGCCTGTGGCTTTTCAACAAACATTAGATTTCAAATAACATCAAAAATTCAAATGTAGGAATCATTCTTTCCACCATTAAATCAAATTCAAATGAATACATCTAAATGAAGTAACATTGCTACCAATAAAAGAAAAATAGAAAAGATGATAGATACTATGTTGGGATGCAAAATCTTTTAAATCATATTTTAGATGAAAAAATCGTGAGTGTCCTAAATCTATCACAACACTATGCCGCCTATTTCTAAGCATTGACTTAGGAGTTTTACTTGAGCTTTATTTCTTTTATGTTGAAGCAAATTATTTGTTACATTATGTTGTCGCATTGAGTTTCAAAGTAAGAGAGCTATAGTTTTGTAAATCCTTGTGCAGAGATATTGAGTTCAAATTATTCTAGTTACGCACTACTTATCAAGAGATTTTGTTAAATACAACCACTATTATAAAAATGTCATTCAACAATACTTTGCATCTAGTCTCCCTAATTCCCCAACATCTTAAGCACAGTCTCAAAGCATTGAAATCCCACTAAAGAGAGCTTTTTAAAGCATAAATTTTGTTCCTCGACATATCAGCTAAATTGAAAGAGTTGCAGTTGAGAAGGCAATATCGATTAGAGAGAAGTTCTATTATTAGATAGGTTAGCTCAGCTATTGAAGAGGATTGCTCATAGATCATCACTTAGGTGTCTTAACTTATGTAGATTCTTTCTTCATTTGTCTACGTACAGGAAGCTACCCTTTAGCATCTCTATGAAACTTGAGAGAGGCAGCCTACTATGGCATATAAAGCTCATACAATTTTCATATATATTAGAGAAATTCAAGCTAATCATTTGTAGCCAAAATCTCTTTTATTTCTTTAGGTTTAGGTTTTTAGGTTTTTAAGGTTTAGCATTTAGGGTTCAGGTTTTAGGGTTTAGGGTTTGGGGTTTAGAGTTTTGGGTTTAGGGTTGTATGTTTTATGATTTAGGGTTTTGATTTGGGTTTAGTTTAGTTATGGTTTAGGTTTAGGAGGTTATAGTGGGGTGGGGATTTAAGGTTCTCAGAGGGTTTAGGGAGGGTTTAAGGAGGTTTAGATCATTAGTTTAGGTTAGATTAGGTTAGTGGAGGTTTAAGGTTAGTTTAGGGGTTTAGGTGGGTTTAGGGTGGGGTGGGGAGGTTAGAGTTGGTAGAGGTGGAGGTTTAGGGTTTAGGTTTAGGGTTTGATTTAGGATTATGGTTTATGGATTAGGTTTAGGAGGTTAGTGGTTTAGGGTGGGGTTTATGTTTAAGTTTAGGAGGTTTATGGATAGTTAGGTTTAGGGTGGTGGGTTTGGGTTTAAGGTGGTTTGGGTTTAGGGTTGGTGGGTGAGCCTTGAAGATTGGGATTTATAAAACTAAAACATACTACTAAATAAAAATCTACTAGATAGAAATAGAGTGCCGGGATGATTTGGATTAGAACAAGTTATTACATGGTTGAAATGAAATTGTTGTTAATAAAAATACTTGTCTTTAGCCTACTAAGGTCAGTTGTTTAGAGTTTTATTTGTTAAAGAAAAAACCAAAATTATAAATGCTTACATGAACAAATTTGTAGTATTCTTCTTGTCTTCTATAATTAGGGAAAGATTAATCTAATGTTGTTTAGGTTTAGATCAACTTGAGCCCTAAACTTAAAGAGACACTACTTATAAAACCTAATAATTGACCTAAATTAAAAACCTAAAACTTAAACCTAAAAAAATAAAATAAAAACCTAAACTTAAACCTAAAAATAAAAAAATAAAACCTAAACCTAAAAAATAAATTAAAAATAAAACTCAACTAAAAAATAAACCTAAAGCTAAACCTCAACCTAAAAAATAAACTAAAATAAATAAACCTAAAATAAATAAACTAAACTAAATAAAAATTAAAAGTAAACATAAATAAAAATAAAAAGTAAAATAAACTGTAATAAATAAAAAATTAATTAAATTAACTAAATAAACTTAAACCTACTGGTTTACTTTTTTTTTAAAACCCTAAACACTAAGCTAACCCTAAACCCTAAACCCTAAAAACCCTAAACCGTAAAGCCTAAACACTAAACCCTAAACCCTAAACCTTAACCATAAATCCTAAATCCTAAAACCCTAAACCCTAAAAATCTAAAAACCTAAACCTAAATATAATAAAATAATATAAAAAACTAAACTACAACCTAAACCTAAACCTAGAAATAAAAAAATAAACTAATAAAAATAAACTAAAATAAAAAAAGCCTAAACTAAGCTAATAAAATAAAACAACCCTAAGAATAAAAAAACTAAATAAAATAAAAACCAAAGAATAGCCGATCCGATCTACTGCTTATGAAATTTTATTTTTACAGTAGAGAAGGTTCTAGCTATCTAGGGTTTTTGATGTGCTCTATGCATGCTCATTTTTTATTTATGTAGTGTGTTGTGTCTTACAAAACATGGTGTGTTACTTGGTTGACAAAATTGTAAAGAAGAAATATTCAATCTGAATTTGTTCTCTGTTAAAAAAAAACCCTAAACCCTAAACTAAAACATGAACCCTAAATCGTAAAAAGCAAAAAACCTAAACCTAAATTAAATAAAACTTAAAAATAAAATAAATGAAAAAACCTAAACCAAAATAAAATAAATAAAATAAAATGAAATAAAATCATAAACTAAACCTAAACCTAAACCTAAAAAAGAAAATAAATAAAATAAAACATAAAAACTTAACTAAAATTAAATTAATAAAAAACCTAAACTAAACAAAAATAAACCTAAAAAAATAAAAACTAAACCTAAAATTAAAATAAAATAAACCAAAAACTAAAATAAAATAAAATAAAATAAAAACCTAAAATAAATTTTGAAAAAAACTTAAACCCTAAATTAAAAGAAAAATCTAATCCCAAAATAAAAATAAAAATAAACCTAAACCTAAACTAAAATAAAAAAACCTAAACCTAAGCCTAAAATAAACTAAACCTAAACCCAAACCTAAACTAAATAAAACAAATTAAACTAAAAATAAATCTAAAGCTAAACTAAAAAATAAAACCTAAAATAAAAATCTAAAACATTAAACCTAAAAAAATAAAATAAAAACATAAACCTAAACCAAAAAGTAAAAAATAAAACCTAAACCTAAAAAATAAAAAAATAACACTAAACTAAAAAATAAACCTAAACCTAAACTTAAACCTAATACTAAAAAAAATTAAATAAAAAACCTAAACTAAAATAAATAAGCCTAAAATAAATAAACTAAACTAAATAATAATAATAATAAAATAAATAAATAAATAAATAATAAACTAAAGAAACATAAACCTACCAGTTTACTTCATTTAAAAAAAATAAAAAATAAAAAATTTAAAAAAAATTATCCGTAAACCCTAAACCTTAAATCTAAACTAAACCAAAACCCTAAACCTTAAACCAAAACCCTAAACCTTAAACCCTAAACCCTAAACCCTAAACCCTAAACTATAAACCCTAAATCCTAAACACTAAACCCTAATGCTAAACTAAACCTAAACTTTAAACCCTTGACCTGAAATCGTAAAAACTTAAACTAAATAAAACCTTACAATAAAATAATTAAACAAACTTAAACCTAAATAAAAACTATATTTAATAAAATGAAAACCTAAAGTAAAACCTAAACCTAAACCTAAAAATAAAATAAAATAAACTAACAAAAATAAAAAATAAATAAAAACCTAAACTACTAAAAAAATAAAATAAACCTAAGAATAACATACCTAAATAAAATAAAAACTAAACATAAAATAAAAAATAATATAAACCTAAAGTAAAATAAAATATAAAATAAAAACCCAAACCTAAGAACTAAACCTAAAAATAAATAAAAAATAAAACCTATACCCTAAACTAAAAAAGAAAACCTAAACCTAAAATAAAAAAAAAAACAAAACAAAATAAAACTAAACCTAAAAGAAACTAAACTAAAATAAATAAAACCTAAACCTAAACATAAAATAAACTAAACCTAAACCCTAAACTAAATAAAATATAATAAACTAAAAATAAACATAAACCTAAACTAAAAAATAAAACCTAAAAATAAACCTAAAATAAAAACCTAAAACCTAAACCTAAAAAAAAAAAAAACCTATACCAAAACCATAAAACAAAAAATAAAACCAATATAAAAAAAAATAAAATGTAAATAAAACTTAACTAAAAAATAAACCTAAGCCTAAACCCAAACTTAAATACTAAACTAAAATTAAAAACCTAAACTAAAATAAATAAACCTAAAATAAATAAACTAAACTAAATCAAAATAAAAAGTAAACATAAATAAAAATAAAAACTAAATAAACAAAAAAGAAATGTTGAATCTGAATTTATTATCTATTAAAAAAATTAAAAAACTAAACCCTAAACTAAACTAACCCTAAACCTAAACCCTAAACCTAAACCCTAAACCCTAAAAACCCTAAACCTTAAACCCTAAAACCCTAATCCTTAATTCCTTAACCCTAAAACCTAAACCCTAAACCTCAAACCCTACCACCTAAACCTTAAACCCAAAAAAATGATAAACTTTAAACCCTAAACCCAAACCCCAAACCCTAAACCCTAAAAAGCTAAAAACCTAAAACTAAACTAAATAAAACCTAAAAATAAAATAAATAAATAAAATCTAAACCAAAATAAAATAAAAAAATAAAATAAAATAAAAACATAAACTAAAACCTAAACCTAAACCTAAAATTAAACATAAACTTAAAAGAAAATAAAAAGAAATTTAAAACTAAACTAAAATAAAATAAATAAAAACCTAAAATAAACTAAAAAATGAGAAACTTAAATAAAATAAAACTAAACCTAAAATAAAAATAAAATAAACTTAAAATAATAAAATAAAAACTAAATAAAACTTAAACCAAAATAATAAACCTAATAATAAAACCTAAAATTAAATAAAAAAATATAAACCCTAAACTAAAAGAAAAACCTAAACCTATTATAAAAATAAAATAAACCTAAACCTAAACTAAAATAAATTAAACTAAAATAAATAAAACCTAAACCTAAAATAAACTAAACCTAAACCTAAACTTAAACTAAAAAAAATTAAATAAACTAAAATTAAACCTAAATCTAAACTAAAAAATAAAATAAATCTTAAATAAAAACCTAAAACCTAAACTTAAAAATAAAATAAAATAAAAACCTAAACCTAAACCTAAAAATAAAAAATAAAACCTAACCCAAAAAAAATAAAAATTAAAATTAAAATAAACTAAAAAAATAAACATTAACCTAAACCTCGACCTAAACCTAAAAATAAAGTAAAATAAAAAACCTAAACTAACATAAATAAACCTAAAATAAATGAACTAAACCTAATAAAAATAAAAAATAAATAAACTAAAATAAATAGATGATATACTAAATAAACTAAATAAACCTAAACCAATCAGTTTACTTAATTTAAAAAAAACCTAAACCCTAAAACTAACCCTAAACCTATAACCCTAAAGCTACAACCCTAAAAACTAAACCCTAAACCTAAACCCTAAACTAACTAAACCTAAAATCTAAACCTAAACCCTAAACTATAAATAAAAACCTAAACCCTAAACCCTAATCAGAACCTAACCTAAACCCAAAACCTAATACCTAAACCCTAAAACCCTAAACCCTAAACCTAAACCCTAAAACCAATCTTAAACCCTAAACCCTAAATTAAGTTTTAAACCTGTTAACCCTAAACTTAAACCATAAACTTAAACTTTAAAACAAAACCCTAAACTAAACATAACCCTAAACCCTAAACCCTAAACCTAAAACTAAACTCCTAACTATAACCCTAAACAAAACTATAAACCTAAACTAAACCCTAAACCCTAAAACCTAACTAACTCCTAAACTAAACTAAACCTAAACCTAAAGTTTAAACCTAACCTAAACTCCTAACCCTAAATCCTAAAACCCTAAACTCTAAACCCTAAACTCTAAACTAACTTAAACTAAACCTAAACCCTAAACCCTAAACTCTAAACCCTAAACCTTAAAAACCATAAACCCTAAAGCCTAAACACTAAACCCTAAACCCTAAACCATAAACCCTAACCTTAAACTCTAAACCCTAAACCCTAAAACCCTAAACCCTAATCCCTAAACCCTAAAACCCTAAACCCTAAACCCTAAAACCTAAAAGCATAAACCTAAACTAAATAAACCTAAAAAATAAAATAAATAAAAAACATAAACCTAAATAAATAAAATAAAATAAAGACCTAAACTAAAACCTAAACCTAAACCTAAAATAAAATAAAATAAAAAGTAAAATAAACTAAAATATAAATAAAGATAAACTAAACTAAAATAATATAAACATAAGATTAAAAAACCTATATTAAAGAAAACTAAACGTAAAATAAAAATAAAAATAAAATAAACATGAAATAAAATTAAATAAAAACCTAAACCCTAAACTAAAAATAAAAATAAAATAAATAAAATAAAATAAACCTAAATCTAAACTAAAATAAACTAAACTAAAATTATAAAAACCTAAACCTAAAGCTAAAATAAATTAAACATAAACATAAACCTAAACTAAATAAAATAAAATAAACTAAAAATAAACCTAAACCTAAACTAAAAAATAAAACCTATAATAAACCTAAAATAAAAACAAAAAACCTAAACCTAAAAAATTTAAAAAAAAACCTAAACCTAAACCTAAAAATTTAAAATAAAACTTAAACATAAAAAATAAAATAAAAATAAAACTTAACTTAAAATAAACTTAAACCTAAACCTAACAAAAATAAACTAAAATAAAACCCTAAATTAAAAAAAATAAACTTAAAATAAATAAACTACTAAATAAAATAATAAAACAAACCTAAATAAAAATAAAAAAGAAAATAAATGAAAATAAATAAAAAATAAACTAAATATATTAAATAAACCTAAACCTACTGGTTTACTTAATTATTTTTAAAAAAACCTTAAACCCTAAATCTTAAACCCTAAACCCTAAACTCTAAACCCTAAACCTACAACCCTAAACCCTAAACCCTAAATCCCAAAAAACCCTAATCCCTAAACCCTAAACCCTAACCCTAAACCCTAAACCATAAAAGCATAAACCCTAAAACCCTAAACCTTAAACCCTAAACATAAACCATAAACCCTAAACCCTAAATCCTAAACTACAAACCCTAAACCTAAACCAAAATAACTAAATAAATTAATAAATAAACCTCAAACCTAAAACCTAATAAACCTAAACCCTTAGAATTGGCAGAACCTTAATGACAAGGACATCACCGTCAACCAGGCTTAGTCCAGATTTGGCGATGGAGGTGAAGGTGGAGGTGGTGGTTATCGTAGTGGTGGTGGGGGGATCTGAGGTGCCGGTGGATATGGAGTTGGTCGAGTAATGGTGGTTATGGAGGTGAGGAGAGATGGAGGTTACAACCATGGTGGTGGCGAGGGAGAGATCGGGATATGATGGTGGATCCTACTCAAGAGGCCGGGTGGTTCTAATGTGAACTAAGAAAATGAAGAATGGCCAACTGACCTATGTATGGAACTGTCTTTACAAAAAGGAGTTATCTAGGGTTTTAAATTTCTCTATGCATGCTCATTTTTTATCTATGTTGTTGATTGTGTCTAAAACTTGGTGTTACTTGGTTGATGAAATCAAAAGAAGAAATGTTGAATCTAAATTTGTTCTCTTAAAAAAACCAAAACCCTAAACCTTAAACTAAAACCTGAACCCTAAACTTAATACCTAAACCCTAAACCCTAAACTAAAACTTGAACCATAAATGTAAAAGCTAAACCCTAAACCCTATACCTTAAATAAATAAAAAATATACTAAATATACTAAGTAAACCTAAACCTACTAGTTTACTAGATTTAAAAAAGAAAAACTTTAATCCCTAAATCCTAAACTCTAAACCTTAAACCCTAAACCTATGACACTAAACCTACAGCCCATCTTAATTACAATTATAATGAAAATAAACTTGAGAACTACATTCCTATTTCTATTTTTGACAAGTTTTACAACATCGTTATCTTTTCTAATAAATTGGGTCAAATCATTTTTAAGCTCTCTTACAATGGTGATTTTGTTCTTAAAGAGGTTTGGAATTTTATTAGAAATAAATAGAACACCTCTAATGTTTTCAGTAAACTTTGGAATAATATCTTTCCCATTTCTTAATCGCTTTTAGCTTGGAGGATTTTGAATAACTTCATCTATTGATTCTTGCTCGCTTAAAGGGTTTTACTTACCTTATAAGTGCTATTATTACTTTCATATTGAAAATGTTAATCATGTTTTGTCAATGGTGTTATTGCTTTCAAACTTTGGATATGGTATGATGATTTATTTAACACTTACTATTTTCACGGTTCTCTTTCATTATATCAACTTCTTAAAGTTTATTTCCATAAAACTGTGAAAGTCATATCAAAGTTTTAATTGCTATTACCCTTATTTGGTTCATTAGGATGGGAAAAATGATGGTAAATATGATGTTATCCCTATGAACCATAAAATGATCCTTGCTAAAACTAAAGAAATAATTCATGCTTTATTTAATGCAAATTTAATTAGCAATTTTGACTTTAAAGGTTATAAATTTGTGGCTAAAAAATTGGGTATCACTTTGCATGATGATCCTTCCTACAAGAGTATTAGAATTATACATTTGATGAAGCCTAAAGAAAATTCTATTAAGATCAATATTGATGGTTCTATTTCCCAAAATAAATATGGCTGTGGCGAAATTCTTAGGGAATCTAAAGGCAATGTCATTTATGCTTTTTCCTACCCCCTCAAATCTTATTTTGTTATTTATGCTAAACTCATGGCTATTAACAAAGCTATTGATATTTATTTAGGCAAAGTCCTCTATAATATTTGGATTGAAGTTGATGCTCTTCTTTTACTTGATATGATTACTAATAATAAAATGGGAAATGCTGACTTATTTTATCTTCTTAATCACACTAAAAGCTTCTTTCTCAAGTTTGCTACAAAATTTTCACATTCTTCATGAAAGTAATGCTTGTGATTTCCTAGCTAATTTGGAGGGGAATTAAATGAGCTCACTTTATTTGATAACCATAACATACCTAAGCATCTGGTATCATCAATCCGTGATAACACTAGACTTTACCTCAAATTTTAACCTTCTGTTATTTTATTAATATTTTGCTATGGTGGTTTTATCTCCTATTTTTGTTGTTTTTTGCTCCCTCACTAGGAAGTGGTTTTGGTGAGTTTATTTGTACTTAAACCCCTTCCTCTTTACTTCTATACTTGCTGCCATTTTTTGGGTCTTAGTGGTGCAATTTTTAATTGGTTTCCTATCCTCTTAGCCTAATTTTCTTTCTCTGCTCATGCTTTGTGTCTCCATTGTGGTTGTGCCAAATTTTGGCCTACCCTTTTACCAATGAATGTTGGGTTTGCCTTTAGTTTTGCCTATGTGGTTAATTGGTTCTATGGTAATTGCTATTTATTTTTCATTTGCCTAGCTATTTTGGGTGGTTATTTTTTCATGGCTACTATTGGTCTCTTCTAGCTTGATTATCCTTTCCTAGTTTGGCTTGCAGGTTTCTGTTGGTTGGTTCTATATACTTAGTGAATTTGAGTTAACTGTTATGTGGTTGTTGTCTCCTATTTTCTCATTTGTAGTGACTATTTGCTCTTTGGGATTTGGAAGAGGTTTTGTTTGCCTCTAGCCTTGTTCTTTTCCTTATAGTTTTCTTGCTTATGGTTGGGTGGTCCTCCTTAGCCTTTCTAGTTTGGCTGGGTGACTACCATTTTTATTTCTTGGTTATTTTGGAGATCTCCAAATGGGTTGTTGCTTTGTCTATTGTTGTTCTTTTCCCTCTTTTTGGGCTTTGTATTAGCTCTATTTGCTGGTTGGTTTTGTTGGCTGACTGGGCTGGTTGGCTATTTTGGCTATCTAGGTTGGTTGGTTGGGTGGATGTGTTGTCTATGTTTGATGGTTGGTTTAGGTGCTTTTGGTTGGGTTTCTGGTCTACTCCTGGGTTGGTTATCCTCTCTTGGGTGCTACTATTTTTCCTTTATTTTTGCTTCCCGATTTTGGGTGTCAGTTTTCCTGCTACTTTGACTTCTCCTATTGCTCATCCTATTGGTTGCTAGCCTGGGTGGTTTTATTGGCTATTTTGTTGGTGGAGGATATGAGCTCTTATGGTTTTTTGGTCCTATTTTAGGACTTGTTGTTGATTTGGCGCTTGAGGGTTTTATGGTCTCTTGCCTTGGATGTTTGTGTAGTGGTTTGGTTTTGGGCTTTATGTTGATGTTGGTATTGACTCCCTTTAGTTTAGTTGGCTCTTTATTTCGATATTTGCCTCTTTGGTGATGGTGGATTTTCTTTCCTTTGGTTACCTTGGTGGTGGCTTTGATGGTAACTTCTAGATGCCCTCTTGGTCTCTATGCTATGGCTTTCTTTCTCTGGTGTTGCTTATCTTCTACTATTTTCTATTTGGGTAGGTTTTTCCCTTGGATTTGGATTGCTAGTGCTTTGAGATAGTTGTGGGTTAATCTCACCACTAACCCCCCAGAACTGAGATTGGCTTTATTTGTTTGGTCTTGTTGGTTTTGGTTGGTGGGTTTTCTGTCTACTAGGCTATTTTTCTCTATTTTGCAAGAACTAGATCACTTTGGACTATTTTGCCTTGCATGATTGCTTATATCGTATGTTGGCTATGAGGGCCTTGATGTTTTCTCATATCTTCTCTCTAGTTGGTAGCATGCATATGATTGTAACCCTTCTCATGAAGTTTGGATGCTCATATGTATTGTTGTCCCTTGAGATGATCTTAACTAAGTGAGCCTTCTTCTCAACTCTTTCTAAATTGTTTACTTTATCAATTTTCCTTGAGCTATGGCCATTTCCTTTGTAGTGTTTTTAGATTTCTTTGTAGTTGGAACTTCATAGATGGAATGATCTTTACTCAGCCAACTCAAGTACTGTTGATGTGGATCTTGCTTATCTTTCCTTCTCAAAGGGATCATGAACTATTGTTGACTAGTCCTTTTATTATTTTCTTAAGTTTTATTAGTTATTTTTGTGTACTTTCTGATTTGCTTTTATGCTATTACTTTTTCTCTTTTATTTTCTTTTTTCCATTGTACTAGATAGGGTTTAGCTCTTTAGGTTTCTAGCTTGAGCAATAGAAATTTGAGCTTTACCCCTTTTAATGACATTGTATCCTTTATTTTTAAGGTAATAAAATTCTAACTTTTCCTAAAAAATAACTAAACCCTAAGAATGGGCAGAACCTGAGAGGAACATCACCACAACCGTGCTCGCCTAGATCCGCAAGTGGAGTCAAGGCGAGGTGGAGGTAATCGTAGAGGTGGTGGGGGATCTGGAGGTGGTGGTGGATATGGAGGTGGTAGTTAGAGCAGTGGTGGTTATGTAGGTGGGAGGAACGACGGAGGTTACAGCTATGGTGGTGGCGAAAGGAGAGATCGAGGATTTGATGGTGGACCCCGCTACTCAAGAGGCCGGGGTGGTTCTGATGGGAACTGGAGAAACTGAAGAATGGCCGATCCGATCTATTGCTTATGGAACTATCTCTTTACAATAGAGAAGGTTCTAGTTATCTAGTATTTTGATTTGCCTATGCTCATTTTATATCTATGTTGTGCATTACAAAATTTGTGTTAACTGTTAATGAAATAGAAAGAAGTTGAATGAATTTGTTCAATTTAAAACCAAAAACCCCTAAACTAAAACTCAACCCTAAACCTAAAACTTAACCCCTAAAACCAAAATCCTAAATCCTAAACCCTAAACACTAAACCCTAAACCCTAAAAACCCTAAATCTTAAACACTAAACCCTAAATCCTAAAACCAACACCCTAAACCTACAACTAAACTCAAACCCTAATCTAAACCTAAAACTATAAACCCTAAACCCTAAACCTAAACCTTAACCTAAAAGTAAACCTAAAATCTAAACCCTAAACCCTAAACCCTATACCCTAAACACTAAACCCTAAACCCTATCCCTAATCCTAAACCCTAAACCCCAAACCCTAAACCTAAACCTAAAGTAACTAAATAAATTAAAAATAAACCTAAACAAAAAACCCAATAAACCTAAAAAAACTAAACCCTAATAAAGTAACCTTGAAGGCAAGAACATCACCGCCAACCGTTCCTAGATATGGTAGTGGAGGTGAAGGAGGCCATTATTTAGTGATGGTCGTGGATATGGAGGTGGTGGTAAAAGAAGTGGTTATGGAGGTGGGGAGCACAGGGAGGTTAGAGCCATGGTGGTGGCGAGGTAGAGATGGGATATGATGGTGAATCGCTATTAAAGAGGCCGGGTGGTTTTATTGGGAACCGAGAAATGAAGAACCATCAATCCAATCGCTACTTATAGAACTATGTCTTTATTAGAGATGGTTCTAGTTATCTATTTTGATTAGTTTCATGCATGCTCATTTTATCTATGTCATCACTTGTGTCTTAGAAAACTTGGTGTTACTTGGTTGATGAAATCGAAAAGAAGAAATGTTCAATATGAATTTATTCTCTATTAAAAAAGAAAAAAAAGCTAAAAACCCTAAACCCTAAACTAAAATCTGAACTTTAAACCTAAAACCTAAACCTTAAACCCTAAACCCAAAGAACCCTAAAGCTTAAAACCTAAACCCTAAACCCTAAACCCCAAACCCTAAACCCTAATACCTAAACCATAAGCTAACCCTAAACCCTAAACCCTAAATTGTAAACCTTAAAAATCTAAAAAGCTAAACCTAAACTAAAAAAAAACCTAAAAATAAAATAAATAAAAAAACCTAAACCAAAATAAAATAAAAATATAAACTAAAACCTAAACCTAAACCTAAACCTAAGAAGAAAATAAAATAAAAAATAAAACTAAACTAAAATAAATAAGTTAAAATCTAACTAAACTAAAAAAAACCTAAATAAAATTTAAACTAAACTTAAAATAAAAATAAAATAAACCTAAAATAAAATAAAATAAAACTAAATAAAACCTAAACCTAAAAAATAAACCAAAAAGTAAAACCAAAAAATAAATAAAATAAACCCTAAACCCTAAACTAAAAAAAAGGCTAAACCTAAAATAAAAATAAAATAAACCTAAACCTAAACTAAACTAAAATAAATAAAACCTAAACCTAAACCTAAATCTAAACCTAAACTAAAAAATAAAGCCCAAAAATAACTTAAAATTAAAACCTAAACTTAAACCTAAAAATAAAAAATAAAACTAAAACCTAAAAAATATAATAAAAAGATAACTACACTAAAAAATAAACCTAAAGTTAAAAAATAAACTAAAATAAAAAAACTTAAACTAAAATAAATAAACCTAAAATAAATAAACTAAACTAAATAAAAAACAAAAAACAAAACCTAAATAAAAATTAAAAATAAAATAAAATTCAAATAAATAAGACACAAACTAAATACACCTAAACCTACTAGTTTACTTAATTAAAAAAATTTTAAAAATTAAAATAATTTAAAGAAACCCTAACCCTAAGCAATAAACTGAAAACCCTAAACCCTGAACCCTAATCTATCCCTAAACCTAAGTTAACCCTAAACCATAAATCCTAAACCATAAAAAACCCTAAATCCTAAAATAAAAATAAAACTAAAAATAAACTAAAATATAAAAACCTAAACTAAAATAAATAAACTAAACTAAATAAAAATAAAAAATAAACTTAAAAAAAATAATAAAATAAAATAAATTAAAATAAATAAAAAAAGTAAATAAAATAAATAAACCTAAACTAATCAGTTTACTTAATTTTAAAACCTAAACCCTAAACCTTAAACCCTAAATTTGAAACCCTAAACTCTAAAACCAACCCTAAACCCTAAAAAATCATAAACCCTACACGTTAAAACTAACACTAACACATAAACCCTAAACTCTAAACCCTAAACCTTAAAAAACCCTAAACTGTGAACCCTAAACCATAAATCCTAAACCCTAAACCCTAAAACCTACAACCCTAAACCCAAAACCCTAAACCCTAAACCCTAAACCCTAAACCCCAAACCCTAAACCTAAACCATAAAACCCTAAACCCTAAAAACCTAAATACCTAACCTAAATTAAATAAAACCTAAAAATAAAATAAATAAAAAATGTAAACCTAAATAAAATAAAATAATAAAATAAAATAAATACCAAAACTAAAACTTAAACCTAAACCCAAACCTAAACTTAAAAATAAAATAAAATTAAAAATAAAAACTAAACCAAAATAAAATAAATAAAACCTAAACTAAACTAAAAAATAAAATAAACTAAAATAATTAACCTAAATAAAATAAAATACAAACATAAAATAAAATTAAAATAAACCAATATTAAATAAAATAAAACCAAATAAAACCTAAACCTAAAAAAAAAAAAATAAACCTAAAAAAAATAAAAATAAACCTAAACCCTAAACTAAAAAATAAACCTAAACCTAATAAATAAAAACTAAACTAAAATAAATAAAACTAAACCTAAACCTAAACCATAAACTAAATAAGATAAAATAAACTAAAAATAAAACCTTGTAATAAGACAAAAAAAAATCTAAAACTTAAAGCTAAAAAAATAAAATAGAAACCTAAATCTAATCCTAAAAATAAAAAATAAAACTTAAACCTAAAAAATAAAATAAAAATAAAAATAAAATAAAAATAAAAATAAAATGAAAAATAAACCTAAACCTAAACCTAAACCTAAACTTAAAAAATAAACTAAAATTGAAAAAAAAAGAAACTAAAATAAATAAACCTAATATAAATAAAGTAAATTAAATAAAAATAAAACATAAACTTAAATAAAAAATAAATTAACTAAACTAAATAAACTAAACTACCACTTACTTAACTTTAAAAAAACCTAAACCATAAACCCTAAACCTAAATCCTAAATTAAATAATAAACCCTAAACTAACCCTAAACCCTAAACCTAACCCTAAACTAAACCTAAACCTAAACTTAAACCCTAAACCCTAAACTAAAACCCTAAACCCTAAACCTAAATCCTAAAACTTAAACCCTAAAACCCTAAAGTTTAAACCTTAAATCCTAAGCCCTAAACTAACCAAACCGAAGCTAACCTTAAACCCTAAATCAGAACCCTAAAACCTAAACCTTAACTAAATACTAAACCATAAAACCTAAACTCTAAACCTTAAACCTTAAACCCTAAACCTAAAACCATAAAAAACCCTAAACCCTAAACCCTAAACCCTAAAACCAAAACCCTAAACTCTAAACCCTATCCCTAAACCCTAAACTCTAGACCCCAAACCAAACCCTAAACCTAAAGTAACTAAAATTAAAAAAATAAACCTAAACCATAAACCTAATAAACCTAAACTTAAACCCTAAGAATGGGAAGAACCTTGATGACAAGAACATCACTATCAACCGTGCTTAGATCTCAAGGTGGAGGCGGGGTGGCATATCACTGTGGTGGGGGATCTAGATGTGTTGGTGGATATGGAGGTGGTGATCAGAGCAGTGGTGGTTATGGAGGCAGGAGGAGTGATGGAGGTTACATCAATGGTGGTTCGGGAGAGATCGGATATGATGGTGGACCCCGCTACTCGAAAGGCCGGGATGGTTCTGATGGGAACTGGAGAAATGGAAGAACGACTGATCCAACCTGCTGCTTATGAAACTATGTCTTTACAGTTGAGATGGTTCTAGTTATCTAGGGTTTTTGATTTGCTCTATGTGTGCTCATTTTTGATCTATGTCATCGCTTGTGTCTTAGAGAACTTGGTGTGTTACTTGGTTGATGAAATCAAAAAGAAGAAATGTTGAATCAATTTGTTCTCTATAAAAAAAATGAACAATCCTAAGCCCTAAATTAAAACTTGAACTCTAAACCTAAAACCTAAACCCTAAACCCTATAAATAAAAAAATAAAAAATATTAAAAAGACTTAACACTAAACCCTAAACCCTAAAACCAACCCTAAACCCTAAACTATAATCCCTAAAACCCTAAACCCCATATCTGAAACCCTAAACCCTAAACCCTAAACCTTAAACCCTAATAATAAACTAATAAAACACTAAAGTGTACTGGATAAAATTAAAACTAATAAACTTATAATAAACAAAAACTAATAATAAATAAAAACAAAAACTAATAAAATAAACTAAACTAAACTAACTAAATAATAACTAGAAATCTAATGAACTAATAATAACAAAAACTAACTAAACTAATAAACAAACTAATAACTAAATTAAACATAAAAAAACCACACTAATAAACTAACTAAAAATAAACTAAACTAATAATAACTAATAAAAACTAAAACTAATAATATATAACTAATAACTATAACTAATAACTAATAAACTAATAAATTAACTAACTAAAAAACTAACTAATAAAACTAAACTAATTAATAAATAAACTTAAACCCTAATAAATAATAAACACTAAAAATAAACTAATAAACTAATAATAACAACTAATAATAAATAACTAAATAATTAACTAAAACTAAACCCTAAACCTAAACTAATAAACCATAAAACTAACTAATAAATAAACATAATAATAACTAAACCTAATAAACTAACTAATAACTAATAATAAACTAATAATAAAACACCTAACTAAAAAAAATTAATAATAACTTACCAATAATAAACTAATAACTAAATAAAGCAAAATTAACTAAATAACTAAATTAATAAACCTAATAAATTAACTAATAATAATAATAATAATAAAACTAACTAATAATAACTAAACTAATAAATAATAATAATAATAATAATAATAATAATTAATAATTAATTAACTAAACTAATAAACTAATAATAATAAACTAATAATAACCAATAATAAATAACCAAATAAAACCTAAACCCAAACTAAATAAATAAACTAAATAATAATAATAAACATAAATTAATAATAATAAACTAAAAAAAACTAATCTAAAACTAAACTAATAATAAACAACTAACTAAACTAATAATAATAATAATAAATAATAAATAACCAATAATAACTAATAAAAAAACTAAACCATAAACTAAACTAAAAAATTAATAATAATAATCAAATAAACTAAACCCATAACTGAAATAATAAAACTAATAAACTAAAATACTAAACTAACAAATTAACTAATAAAACTAAACTAATAAAACTAAACCACTAACTAAAATTAACTAAAACCTAAATAATAATAAAACCATAAACTAATAATAATAACTAACTAAACTAAATAAATAACTAACTAACTAATAAACTAATAAATTAGTAAACTAACTAACTAAAAAAACAAAATAATTAATAAATAAACCTAAACCTTAATAAATAATAAACACTAAAAGTAAACTA
Organism: Cymbidium sinense; assembly: GCA_021442155.1. Lineage (NCBI taxonomy): Eukaryota > Viridiplantae > Streptophyta > Magnoliopsida > Asparagales > Orchidaceae > Cymbidium > Cymbidium sinense. The sequence goes on from CM038226.1 coordinate 18,544,984, forward strand.
ATAAACTAATAATAATAACTAATAAAAATAACTAAATAACTAACTAAAACTAAACCCTAAACCTAAACTAATAAACCATAAAAACTAACTAATAAATAAACATAATAATAACTAATAATAATAAAAAACTAACTAATAATAACTAAACTAATAAAAACTAATAATAATAATAATAATAATAATAATAATAATAACTAATAAATAACTAACTAAGCTAATAATAATAAAAATAATAATAAACTAACTAATAAATAACAAAATAACTAAACCCTAAACCAACTAAATAAATAAATTAAATAATAATAATAAAACTAATAATATTAAACATAAACTAATAATAATAATAAACTAAAAATAATAATCTAAAATAAAACTAATAATAAACCAACTAACTAAACTAAAAATAATAATAAATAATAAATAACTAATAATAACTAATAAAAAATTAAACCATAAACTAAACTAAAAACTAATAATAATAAATTAATAAACCTAAACCCACAAATAAACTAATAAACTAATAAATAAACTAACAAAATAAAGCTAATAAAACTAAACCACTAACTAAAACTTAAATAATAATAAAACCATAAACTAATAATAATAACTAACTAAACTAACCAACTAACTAATAATCTAATAATAACTAATAAATAAACTAAAATAAAGTAAACTACAAGAAAAAAATAAACTAAATAAACTAATAAACTAAACCTAACCTCCCCTAAACTAACCTAAAATAATAATAAAACTAAACTAATAATAACCTAACTAAAACTAAACTAACTAAACTAAACAAAAAAACTAATAATCTAATAATAACATAAATAATAAAACCTTATAATATCTAATAAACACTAAACCTAAAACCTAAACCCTAAAACTAAACTAAACCCTCTTATTGAGCAATTTTGGGATCCCTCGCATTCTTGGTGAGTTTTTGAGTGATTTCTCTTGATTCCTTATAGATTCTAATGATCTCAACTTATCACCTACATTCATGACTCATGGCATCGCTACTTGAAATCCATTGTAAATCCCTTATGTCGATGGATCCCGCTAGGGCATGATTTTGGGTAGCCTACCTAAATTACCTATTATTACTAAATCTTCAAAGAGGTTTTAGCTCGTAAGAATTTACCCTCCTTTGAATTTTTTCTTCTTTCATAAGACTTTTAAAGGTAATTGATAATTATGATTTCAAATGAGGATATTGAAAGATTATGAGCTTTTTTTTTTCTTTGATTGGAAAGTTTTCAGAAATGGCCAAAGATGGATATTATTCTTTTTTTGATAGCTTAAATTATTGGTTCTTTTTATTAATGCGAGGCTTATTTGATTAAAGTTTTAATGACCTTGATTACAATAATTTTTTCTACATTCTACTATGTTTTTAATTGTCAAATGTGTATAAATTGAATATGTTTGAAGTTAATGAAGATTTTATGTTCCCATTTGGATTTTTCTCATGAAGATTCATCTATTTAATTATGCTTTATGCTATTGGGTTGATTTTGTTTTAAAATTGAAAAAAATTTTATGATCTGTTTAGAATTCTTTAGATATGATATAATTAAAAAATATCCAATGAAATTTGGTTGTTAAAGAAATGATTTTAAAAAAGTTTTTTTCTTTTATTTTTTTGTAAACATTGTAAGATTCATGGATGAAATTTAATGCTTTATGTTCATCTTTAAAGAAAATCAATAATAAGAATTGAATTGTTGAAAAATTCTCTTCTCCATTGGATAATGGAAAATATCTTTCAAAATTCTAATGTTTTTAAAAAAAAAGATTATGAATCTTAATAGTTTTACCTATTAATGATTTTCTAAAAATAATTTTGATTTTTCAAAATTCTAATAATCATTTAAAATGTTTTAGATGATTTGTTAAAGGAAGACTTTAGATTGTGGTTAATGATTATAATTTTGATGTTTCTAAGTCCTTTCATAATGATGGTTTGAATATTGTGATGATAAGAATTTCTTAATGGATTTGTTTCTCTTTTTCTTTAATCATAAAGAGACTATTTCTTTGCCTTTTGATTAATGGTGTGAAAAGAAAAAAGCTCTTATTTTTGATTTTAATTGGTCAACAATCTTTTAATATTGGTGATCTTCTTTAAAAAAATAAGTGTAGAAGGGATAATTTTTTCTCTTTGGAATAGTTTTTTCCTTCAAAATGATAGTTTTTCTATGGTATTTTGTCTGAATTTCTAATATGTTGTGTGTTTCTAAGGGATTTGAATCTTTTTTCCTCATGAAGATTTCTCTAGTTCTTTTTCTTGCTTTTCTTTTTGTGGTAGTGGGTCTCTTTTGTTTTGTTGGAAGGTTGTTTGATAATTGTTTTTTTTAATAGTTTTTGCTTTTCTTTCATTTTTTTGATGCTATTATTTTTTTTGAATGTTGTGGTCCATTCTTGCTCTATTTCTTGTGCTTCCTTGGCCTTTTTTTTGTTCATTTTTGTGGAGATTTTTTTGGAGGGACATGGTATCTATTTATTGAGGATGTCTCTTTTTTTATCCCTTTTCTCCTTTTTTTAAGAGGTGTTCATATTTTGTTTTGTTGGGATTTTATGTTAATTTTATCTATTGGTCTCCTCTTTTGTTTTTTAGCTTCACTTTTGTTTGGTCAAGTGGTTATTATGATAGGTTTATATTTTTCTTTGGTTGGGATGGCTATGATGATATGATGGATTTTTCCTTGAAATTTTTGTATTTGTGACTTTTCCTATTTGTAACCCTTCTTTGAAGTTGGATACACTTAGATTTGATGCCCTCATTATTTTGATTATCCTTCTTTTCTCATATCTCACTGAGTTTTTCTCTTTATGTTTTTTGAGCTCCTTCTGTCGAGATTTCTCAGGTTGTAGGTTCTCTTTTAGTTGGTCTTTTCTTCTTCTGAGGGAGCTGAGTCTTACTAATGGTCTTTTTTTCTAGATTGAGTTGTTCCCAGTTGCGTTTCCATTTCCTATGGATCTTCATCTTTTCGAGGTTCTTTTGGAGCTCAGGATTCTTCCCTTTTTTTCCCTTTGCTTTTTTTCTTAGTTTTGTCTTTATTTTTTTTTTCTTATTGTTCTTGATTTATTAGTTTAGGACTAAACTCTTTAGATTCTCCTTCATTTGAGCACTTTTTTTTCTTGAGTTTAGTCTCTAATATGGTCTTCTTGTACCTATTTTTCTGAGTAATAAATTCTTTTTATTAAAAAAAAACTCTGAACCCAAACCTTAAATCCTTAAAGCCCTAAACCCTAAAGCCTAAACACTAAACCCTAAACCCTAAATCCCAAAACCCTAAACCATAAACCCTAAATTGTAAATCATTAACCCTAAACCCAAAACCCTAAAAACCTAAAAATCTAAACCTAAACTAAATAAAACCTAAAAATAAAATAAATAAAACCTAAACCTAAATAAAATAAATAAAATAAAATAAAACCTAAGATAAAACCTAAACCTAAAATAAAATAAAATAAAATAAAAATAAACTAAAATAAAATAAATAAAACAAAACTAAATTAAAAAATAAAATAAACTTAAAAAAACCTAAATAAAATAAAACTAAATATAAAATAAAAATAAAATAAACCTAAAATAAAATAAAATAAAAACCTAAACCTAAAAAATAAATCTAAAAATAAATAATAAATAAAACCTAAACCCAAAACTAAAAAAAACTAAACCTAAAATAAAAATAAAATAAACTTAAACTTAAACTAAAATAAGCTAAACTAAAATAAATAAAACCAAAACTTAAACCTAAAATAAACTAAACCTAAACTAAATAAAATAAACTAAACTAAAAATAAACCTAAACCTAAACTAAAAAATAAAATCTAAAACAAACCTTAAATAAAAACTTAAACCTAAACCTAAAAATAAAATAAAAACCTAAACCTAAACCTAAAAATAAAAAGAAAAACCTAAACATAAAATAAAATAAAAATAAAACTCAACTAAAAAAATAAACCTAAACCTAAACCTAAACCTAAAAAATAAACAAAATAAAAAAACCTAAACTAAAATAAAGAAACCTAAAATAAATAAACTAAACTAAATAAAAATAAAAATAAACATAAATAAAAATAAAAAAATTAAACAAACTAAAAGAAATAATAAATAAACTAAATTATCCTAAACCTACTTTACTTAATTTAAAAAACCCTAAACCCTAAATCCTAAACCCTAAATGCTAAACCTAAACCCTAAAACTAACCCCCCTAAACCCTAAACCCTAAAGCCTAAAAACCCTAAACCCTAAAGCCTAAAAAACCCTAAACCCTAAACCCTAGACCCTAACCTTTAAATCATAAACTGTAAACCCTAAACACTAAACCATAACCCTAAACCCTAAACCCTAAAAGCATTAACCGTAAACCTCGATTGAGCTGATTTTTATGAAAGGTGATCTTAAAGAAGTCAGTGAAGAGGTTGCAAAATACAAAGTTGGTGCTCCTGCCCATGTTGGTCTTATTGCACCTATTGATGTTGTGGTTCCTCCAGGCAACATTGGTCTGGATCCTTCACAAGCTTCTTTCTTCTAGGTTCTCAATATCCCAACTAAGATCAACAAGGGTACTATTGAATTTATCACCCTGATTAAGCTAATTAAAAAAGATGATGAGATGGGATCCTCAGAGGCTACACTCCTCACTAAGTTGGAGATTAGGCCATTCTCTAATGGCCTTATTGTCCAATCTATGCATGATGATGGATCAATGTTCAATCCTAAGGTACTTGACCTCACTAAACATGATCTCATCGAGAAGTTTTCAGTAGGCCTTTCAATGATCACTTCTCACTATCCCTCTCTTATCCCAAACTTGCTACAACGCCCCACATGTTCATCAACGCTTACAAGAATGTCCTCACCGTCACAATTGCCATTGATTACACATACCCGTAGGCCAAGAAGGTTAAGCAGTATTTGAAGGATCTTAGTAAATTTGATGTGGCTATCACACCGATGCTTCGGTACTCTTTGCTACTGCCGCCACTGCAAAGGGAAGAGAAGAAGGAAGAGCCGAGGAATCTGATGATGATATGGGATTCAGCTTGTTTGACAAAGCTTTGTTGGCCTTCTATCAAATAAAATTTTATTGTCTGAGTTAAATTATTTTGTGAAATACTACTATTGTGAATTTTTGAATTACATTTTATTTTATCCTATTTTATTAGTTGTTAGAGGATAATGTCTTGCATGTTTTGGTAATTTCTTATTTGTTATAAAATCATTTGATTTTAAAAAAATCCTAAACTCCAAACCCCAAACCCTAAACCACAACCTAAAGTAACTAAATTAATTAAAAAATAAAACCTAAAACCTAAACTAAAACCCTAAGAATGGGAAAGAACATTGATGTGAACATCACCGCCAACCATGTTCAGCCTAGATCTCATGGAGGTGAAGGCGGCGCATCAGTGGTGGTGGGAGATCTCGGTGCAGGTGGATATGGAGGTGGTGGTGGTGTGGTGGTTATGGAGGAGGGAGAGGACAGAGGTTACACTGGCAGAGGAGAGATCGGGATATGATGGTGGATCCCCTACTGAGGTGGTGGTTCGGGAACTGAGAAATTGAAGGGGCCGATCCAATCGCCGCTTATGGAACTGTTTTATAGTAGAGAGTTCTAGTTCTAGAGTTTTGATTTGCTCTATGCTCATTTTTTATCAATGTCGGCTTGTGCCTTAGAGAACTTGGTGTGTTATGATGAAATAAAAAAGAAATGTTGAATCTAAATTTGTTCTATTTAAAAAAACCAAAACCCTAAACCCTAAACTAAAACATGAACCCTAAACCTAAAACCTAAACCCTAAACCCTAAATGTAAACCCTAAACCCTAAAAAATAAATAATAAAATAATAAAACCCTAACCCTAAACCCTAAAACTAACCCTAAACCCTAAACCTACAACCCTAAACCCTAAACCCTAAAACCATAAACCCCAAATCCCAAACCCTAAACCCTAAACCCTAAACCTTAAACCCTAAAGCCTAAACCCTAAACCCTAACCCTAAACCATAAACCTTAAAACCCTAAACTCTAAAACCCTAAACCCTAAACCCTAAACCCTAAACCCTAAACACTAAACCCTAAACCCTAAAACCTAAACCTAAAAAAAAAAAAAAATAAATAAATAAAATAAAAAACCTAAACTAAACCTAAACCTAAATAAAAAATAAAATAAACTCATAAAGAAAAATAAACTAAAATAAAACAATAAAAACCTAAACTAAATTAAAAAAATAAAATAAACCTAAGAATAAAAAACCTAAATAAAATAAAAATTAAATGTAAAATAATAAAAAAATAAAATAAACCTAAGATAAAATAAAATAAAAACTAAATAAAAAAATAAAATAAAATAAACCTAAAATAAATAAAAAAAAACCTAAACATAAACAAAAAACTAAACCTAAAATAAATAAATAAAATAAAATAAAATAAACCTAAACCTAAACTAAAAAAGTAAAACCTAAAATAAAACCTAAAACCTAAACCTAAAAAAATAAAATAAAACCTAAACTTAAACCTAAAAATAAAAAATAAAACCTAAACATAAAAAATTAAATAAAAAAAAATAAACCTAAACCTAAACCTAAACCTATAAAATAAACTAAAATAAAAAACCTAAGCTAAAATAAATAAACCTAAAATAAATAAACTAAACTAAATAAAATAAAATAAACCTAAATAAAAATAAAAATAAAATAAACTAAATAAACATAAACCTACTAGTTTACTTACTTTAAAAAAAACATCCTAACCCTAAAACTAACCCTAAACACTAAACCCTAAACCCTAAAGCCTAAGACCCTAAACCTAAACCCTAAACCCTAAAACTAAACCTACAACCTAAAACCCTAAACCCTAAACCCTAAAACCCTAAACCCTAAACCCTAAACCCTAAAACCTTAAACCCTAAACCTACAACCTAGAACCCTAAACCCTAACCCTAAAAACCTAAAAACCTAAACCAAAACAAAATAAAACCTAAAATAAAATAAATCAAAAAACCTAAACCTAAAATAAAAAAAAATAAATAAAATAAAACTTGAACTAAAACCTAAACCAAAACCTAAACTAAACTAAACCTAAACCTAAAAGTGAAATAAAATAAAAATATAAACTAAACTAAAATAAAATAATTAAAACCTAAACTAAACTAAAAAATAAAATAATCTTAAAAATAAAAAAACCAAAATAAAATCAAACCTAAATGTAAAATAAAAATAAAATAAACTTAAAATAAAATAAAATAGAAACTAAATAAAAACCTAAACCTAAAAAATAAACCTAAAAATATAACCTAAAAATAAATAAATTATAAAACCTAAACACAAAACTAAAAAGTACCAAAACCTAAAATAAAAAAAATAAAATAAATCTAAACCTAAACTAAAATAAACTAAACTAAAATAAATAAAATGTAAAACTAAACCTAAAATAAACTAAACCTAAACACTAAATTAAATAAAATAAAATAAACTAAAAATATACCTAAACCTAAACCAAAAATAAAACTTAAAAATAAACCTAAAATAAAAACATAAAAGATAAACCTAAAAAAATTAAATAAAAACCTAAACCTAAAACTAAAAAATAAAATAAAAACCTAAACCTAAATAAAAGTAAACTAAACTAAAAAATAAACATAAACCTAAACCTAAAGTTAAAAAATAAACTAAAAAAACTTAAACTAAAATAAATAAACATAAAAAAATAAATTAAACTAAATAAAAATTAAAATAAAAATATAAAATAAACTAAATAAACATAAACCTAGCGTTTACTTAATTTAAAAAAAAAACCTAAACCCCAAATGCTAAACATTAAATCCTAAATCATAAACCCTAAACTAAACCCTAAACAAACCTAAACCCTAAACACTAAACCCTAAACCATAAACCTAAACCCTAAACCCTAAACTAAAAAACCTAAACCCTAACCCTAAACCTAAACCCTAAATCTTAACCCTAAATTAACCCCTTATCCCTAAACCCTAAACCCTAAAACCCTAAACCCTAAAACTAAACCCTAAACTAATCTAACTTTAAACCTAAAACTAAATAAACCCTAAACCCTAAACCTAAAAAACTAAAACCTAAACCCTAAACCCTAAACCCTAAACCTTAAAACCCTAAACACTAAAACCCTAAACCTAAAAAACCTAAAAACTTAAATGTAAACTAAATAAAACTTAAAAATAAAATAAGTAAAAAAATATAAACCTAAACCTAAAAATATAATAAAAATAAAATAAAAAAACTAAAATAAAATAAATAAAACCTAAACTAAACTAAAAATAAAATAAACTTAAGAATAAAAACCTAAATAAAAAAATAAAAAAATAAAATAAAATAAACCTAAATAAAATAAAATAAAACCTAAACCTAAAAAATAAACCTAAACATAAAACCTAAATAAAAAATAAACCCAAACCCTAAACTAAAATAAAAAAACTAAACCTAAAATAAAATAAAATAAACAAACAAAATAAACCTAAACCTAAACTATAATAAACTAAACTAAAATAAATAAAACCTAAACCTAAACCTAAACAAAATAAACTAATCCTAAATCCTAAACTAAAATAAAATAAAGTAAAAGTAAACCTAACCTAAACTAAAATAAAATAAAATAAACCTAAAATAAAACATAAAACCTAAACCTAAAAAAAAAAAATAAAACCTAAACCTAAAAAATAAAATAAAAATAAAACTAAACTAAAAAAATAAACATAAACCTAAACCTAAACTTAGAAAATAAACTAAACTAAAAAGCCTAAACTAAAAAAATAAACCTAAAATAAATAAACTAAACTAATAAAAAAATAAAAAATAAAATAAACTAAAATAAATAAAAATAAACTAAATAAACCTAAACTTAATGGTTTACTTAATTAAAAAAAAACCTAAACTCTAAAACCCTAAACCCTAAACCCTAAATCCTTAACCTTAAACCCTAAACCTAAACCCTAAGAATAAAGGCGTAACCTGATGGCAAGAAGAACATCCTCCAACTAGGCTTAGTCTAGATCGGAGATGTGGATATGGAGGTTGTGATCTGAGTGTGGGTGGTTATGGAGGTGGAGGAGGACGAGGTTATAGCCGGTGGCTGGAGGGAGAAATTGGGATATGATGGTGGATCCCGCTACTCGAGAGGCCAGGGTGGTTCTGATGGGAACTATAGAAATAGAAGAATGGTCGATACGATCTACTACTTATGGAAGTGTGTCTTTATAATAGAGACAGTTCTAGTTATCTAGGGTTTTTTATTTGCTCTATGCATGCTCATTTTTTGTTTATGTTGTCTCTTGTGTCTTAAAGAACTTGGTGGGTTACTTGATGAAATCAAAAGAAGAAATGTTGAATCAATTTGTTCTCTGTTAAAAATAACCAAAAACCCTAAACTAAACTTGAACACTAAACCTAAAACATAAACCATTAACCTAAAAACCTAAACCCTAAACCCTAAAAATAAAAAAAATAAAAAATTTTAAAAAATCCTTAACCCTAAACCCTAAATACTAAAATAAACACTAAAACCTAAACATTAAACCTACAACTAAAACCCTAAACCCAAACACTAAACTCAAACACTAAACCCTAAACCCTAAACCCTAAAAAACTGTAAACCTGAGCCTAAACACTAAACCTAAATCCTAAACCCTAAACCCTAAACCCTAAACCCTAAACCCTAACCCTAACCCTAAACCCTAAACCCTAAACCCTAAACCCTAAAACCTAAAACCTAAACCTAAACTAAACCTAAAAAAATAAAAAATACTAAATCCTAAATAAAATAAAATAATAAAATAAAATAATAACTAACTCTAAAACTTAAATCTAAACCTAAACTTAAACATAAATCTAAACTTAAAAATTAAATAAAAAAATAAAAATTAAACTAAAATAAATTAAATAAAAACAACTAACTAAAAAAAAAATAAAATAAACCTAAAAGTAAAAAACCTAAACAAAATAAATACTAACAAAAAATAAAAATAAAATAAACCTAAAATAAAATAAAATAAAAACTAAATAAAAACCTAAACCTAAAAAATAAACCTAAAATAAAATAAAAAAAATAAATAAAAATGAAACCTAAACTAAAAAACCTAAAATAAAATAAACCTAAACCTAAACAAAATAAACTAAACTAAAATAAATAAAACCTAAACCTAAACCTAAAATAAACTAAACCTAAACCCTAAAGTAAATAAAAAAAATAAAACCTAAACCTAAAAAAAAAAAAAAAAAAATAAAACCTAAAATAAACCTAAAATAATGACCTAAAACTTAAACCTAAAAATAAAATATAAACTTAAACATAAACCTAAAATAAAAATAAAACCTAAACTTAAAAAATAAAATAAAAATAAAACTAAATTAAAATATAAACATAAACCTAAACTTAAACCTAAAAATTAAACTAAAAGAAAAAACCTAAACTAAAATAAATATAAAAAATAAACTTAAAGAAAAATGAAAAAATAAAATTAACTAAAATAAATAAACTAAATAAATAAAAAGTAACCTAAACCTACAATTTTACTTAATTTAAAAAAAAAAACCCTAAATCCAAAACTTAAACCTTAACCTCAAACCCTAAACTAACCCAAACCTAACTAAAGTTAAACCCTAAACCTAACTAAACCCTAAACCTAGACCCTAAATCTTAGAAAACCCTAAACCCTAAACTAACCCCTAAACTAACCCTAAAACCCTAAACCCTAAATCTTAAATTAACCCTAAACCATAAACCCTAAACCCTAAACTCTAAACTAACTCTAAACCCTAAGCTAACCCTAAACCCTAAACCTTAAAACCCTAAACCCTAAAGCCTAAACACGAAAACCTAAACCCTAAACCCTAAACCCTAAATCATAAAAACCTAAAAACCTAAACTTAAAGTAAATAAACCCTAAAAATAAAATAAATAGAAAACCAAAACATAAATAAAATCAAAAAATTTAATTAAATTAAAACCTAAACTAAAACTTAAACTTAAACCTAAAAAAAATAAAATATAAAAATAAAAAAAACTAAAATAAAATAAATAAAACCAAAACTAAAAAAAAAAAAATAAATAAACCTAAAAATAAAATAAAAAATAAAATAAACCTAAATAAAAAACTAAATAAAAGCCAAACCTAAAAAAAAAATAAATAAAAATAAAACCCAAACACTACACTAAAAAATAAAAACTAAACCTAGAATAAAGATAAAATAAACTAAACCTAAAAAATAAACTAAAAAATAATTTAAACCTAAACTTAAACCTAAAATAAACTAAACTAAATCCTAAACTAAATAAAATAAAATAAACTAAAAGTAAACCTAAACCTAAACTAAAAAAAAACCTTAAAATAAACCTAAAATAAAAACCTAAGACCTAAACCCTAAACCCTAAAAAAGTTGAAAACCTAAATAGAAACTAAATAAAACCTAAAATTAAAATTAATAAAAAACCAAATCCAAAATAAAATGAAAAAAATAAAATAAAGTAAAAACATAAACTAAAACCTAAACCTAAAAAGAAAATAAAATAAAAAACAAAAAAATAAACTAAAATAAAATAAATAATAACCTAAACTAAACTAAAAAAACAAAAACCTAAATAAAATAAAAAGTAAACCTAAAATAAAAAATAAACTTAAAATAAAATAAAATAAAAAATAAATAAAAACCTAAACCTAAAAAATAAACCTAAAAAAAATAAAAAATAAACCTAAACCCTAAACTAAAATAAAAAAACCTAAACCTAAAATAACAATAATATAACCCTAAACCTAAACTAAGATAAACTAAACTAAAATAAATAAAATTAAAATAAACTAAAAGTAAACCTAAACTTGAGATAAACTAAACCTAAATCCTAAACTAAATAAAATAAAATAAACTAAAGTAAACCTA